>BLKR01010263.1:0-62842 GCA_011170035.1 Teleogryllus occipitalis
AGATTTTCCCTTCAAATGAAATTTGTTATGCATAAATAGTTGTTTCAATTAGGTCATGTAGACTTTTTTGTTGTTGGAAATTTTAGTAGTTTTCATGCATAGTGAATGCAATATTTACAATTTTAAATAATTACAAAAACAAGATTTTCTCGAAAACGACTCCAAATTTTTTCTTTAAATTTTTACTACGGTTAATGCTAAACACCCTATACGATGACATAAATGCCAAATTGCTCTATTCTTTTGTTTGTTTTTCAAAAATTACAAAAATGCAATTTTTTTGACATGTAGCTCACGTCGGTATAACTCACTTTAGAAGCGATTTCTTCACAGTATTCTATTTTTGAGTACGTGTGCTTTAAATAATGTCAAATAAAGTTTGACATTAATATTTTAATAAAACTCAATAATTTTTTCTTAAAATGAGCTCAAAATTCCGCATTTTCAGAAACGCTCAATCGCCATTTTTCCACAAATGTCTACAAATTTTCTCGTCAAATTTTTCAAACTGATAGTGGTAGTGGTACTGTTTAATATGACACAATGTTCATTTTGGTGTTTTTTTTTCAGAAACTACAAAATTGTTATTTTTTTGAAATATCTCTCGCGCCGTAAGGAGTAATATACGTAGTAGAGAGAAAGTCTTTTAATGCTGCGCGAAAAAATTTTCGACAAAAAAATATCATTGCCGGGCCCTGAAAACAAGAAAGTGGATAAATCCAGTTGCTAAATTAAGAAAGAAATCCGTGAAGTAGCCAGAATCCCTGTGATGCCGGTCCTTGATGCCGAAAAAACAATTGAAAGGAAAAAGGTCCGCCTGACGTATGTGAACAAACCTAGCTCCTAAACCACACGTACGATCTTTTCCAAATTGAAGAAACCCTTGTGCACCTGGCTCTAGTTGAAGCTTTGAAATTTTGAAAAACATTCTTTAAAATTTGGTGTACTTTACATGAAGCTCCCTGGACATTTTCAAATTGAAGATAAAGATTTTTCCTTCAAATGAAATTTATCGTCAAGTACTTCTTTCATAAAGATCATGTAGATTTTTTTGAAAATTTTAGTAGTTTTCGTACAAAAGTGCATGCAATATTTGCAATTTTAAAAAATAACAACAAGATTTTCTCATAAACGGCTCCAAATTTTTTATTTAAATTTTTAGTAGGGAATAGTGCCAAATGCACCCTATCCGATGACACAAACACCACATTGCTCTATTCTTTTGTTTTTCAAAAATTACCAAAAAAATATTTTTTTTTTTATTTGTCTCTCACGTCGGAAATATTTACACTAAAGGCGATTTCTTCACTTTGTAAGTATATGTGCTTTAACAAATGCCAAATATAGTTTTTCGAAAGCTGAACAGTTTTTTGATGAAATGAGCTCAAATTTCCGGATTTTCAGAAATGCTCAAACGCAATTTTCTCAAAAATGGCTCCAAATTTTTTCTTCAACATTTTCCAATGGATAGTGCTAATTGCACTGTTTCTTATGACGTGAAGTTCACTTTGTTGTATTCTTTTTTTTTTTTTTTTTTTTGAAAAATTACACAAACGTAATTTTTTTAAATATCTTTCACGCCATGAATATGCACATTTCCTTCGATTTGTAAACATTATTGCATTTGTTAGTGTAAGTACTTCATATGGCTTTACATGAAGTTTTTTTGAAAAGTCAATAGATTCCTGTGAAAAAGAGCTTCAAATTTCGCATTGACAGTAATGTTTAATATCTTTTTCTTGAAAACGGCATCAAATTTTTCAATGACAATTGCTTTTTAAGACGACGTTATAACCTTCGTTAATATAATTAAAATATAATTTATGTTCTACTATTTGAAAACCGAAAATTTTAAAAAAGAAAATTGTTTGGGCCGGAGTATATGGAAGCAGGCAGGAAGGTGGGACAAGACCAGTCCACACCAAGGAAATTAGGAAACTACTACGAGAAAGTCTGTGCCATTCTGTAGCACTTCTAGTTATGATCTGCGTCAGAACAAGAGATATTCTTTTTTTTAATTATATTTTATTTTGCAATTTGTTTGTGAACAAACATTTGGCAAAATTACATAGATTTACATAAACAAATACATGAGAGGAGTAAAATCCCATGACCGTACTCCACCAATGATACATTATTAATACAAATTAACTATTAATTATAATTTCTGAAATGAATAATTTAAAGTCGATATGGAAGGTCTAAAGTATGATGGCGTTGAAGTCGTCTGGTAGAGTCACTATTGTCTAGTAAGTTGATGGCTAGAATATTCGGATATAGTATGTAGTCTTTGTAGGTATTTTGCACTGGTATTCTTGATTTCTTCTTTTATAGTTGGAATATGTAAGTCTTTGTGTAATGTTGCATTCGTTACGTACGAGGGGTCTTTTACAAATTTTCTTAAGGCTATAGACAGGAAGCGTTGTAATATTTCAATATTAGAATTTTGAGCTGTTCCCCAAAGTTGAATTCCATATGTTCATACTGGTTTTAATATTGCTTTATACACAATTACTTTGTTTGCGATGCTTAACGATGATTTTCTTCCAAGTAGCCAGTTTAACCTTCTAAGTATTAGGTCTAATTCTTTTCTTTTCTTCTTTATATGTTTTTTCCATGTGAGTCTTCTGTCCAGAGTAAGTCCGAGATATTTTGCCGAGTCATTTTGAGGAATACATTGCGATCCTATTTTTGTAGGTGGACACGTTTCGTGCTTCAGACTGAAGGTGACTTGGACAGACTTCTTGTCATTGATCTTGAGGCGCCAGCGTTTCTGGCACTTGTGGATGGATTGCAGATGTTCTTCTACGAGACGAGATGCTTCTGCTGGATCTTCATGTCGAGCTAAGATGGCTGTGTCGTCCGCGTATGTTGCTGTCAATGCGTTTACAGATGATGGGATGTCGGCAGTATATAATGAATAAAGGAAAGGTGCAAGCACACTTTCTTGAGGCACTCCTGACTTTATAGGGATAAGTTTTGAAGTTTCACCGTTTAATTTTATTTGAAAATATCTCTCTGTAAGATACGATTTTACCAAGTGATAGTAAGGATACGGTAGTTTTTATTAATTTTATACAATAGACCTGGGTGCCAAACCTTATCGAAAGCCTGGCTTACGTCTAGAAATACAGCAGAACAATATTATTTATTTTCTAGCGATTCACTAATTTCGTTTACTACTCGATGAATTTGTTCTACAGTCGAATGACGTTGTCTGAACCCAAACTTATGATGAGGTATTATTTCATTTTCTTGTAGAAGTGGATTTAAACGTGACAGAAGCAGATTTTCAAAAACTTTTGATAATATTGGCAGTAGACTAATAGGTCTGTATGATACAACTTCATGTGTTGGTTTGCCGGGCTTAGGGATGACTATTACTTGAGCGATTTTCCATTGATCAGGGAAGAGTCCTAGTCTTAGGATGGCATTGAAGATGGAAGTAAGTAAGGCTATTAGTTTTCTTGGTAGATGGTGTAGAATTGTTGCTGAAATCATATTGTATCCGGGAGCTTTTTTAGTTGGTAAATTCTTGATTGTTGTTTCAACTTCTCGAGCACTTACGGGTTTTCTTTGGGGAGCTAGTTGCAGTGGTGAATCTAAAAAGTTGTAAATTTCTTCCTCTTCTGTAGAAGATATTTGTGAAGGAAATGGTTGAAAGATGTTAGAGAAATGGGACGCGAAGCATTCAGTTTTTTCTTCGTCGGTTTTAGCCCATGTGCTGTCGATTATTCTGATGGGAGGAATAGGTTGCATCGGTCTCTTCAAGTATTTAGTAGTTTTCCAAAGAGAATACTCTGAATTCGAATTCGGAATCAATTTTGTGAGTTTATCTTGTAGGGCGTGGTTTCGATATTCTTGAAGTAATCTTTTGAGGTTTTGCGAAGCTGAATTTAGTCTTCTTTTGACTGCTGGGTCTTGTGATTTGCCATTGTTTCTTTAATTTACGTTTTGATTTCACCTTTTCTCTTATTACTTGTGGGATATATAGCTTTTTGTTTTGCTTTATTTCTGGTGTAGAATACCACGCAGCTTGATGGAGTTGTCTGGTTACATATTCTATAGCTTCATGTATGTCGAAAGCAGTTTGCAATGGTAGATTAGCTGTGCTGTTATTAATTAGCCATTCTGAGAAATATTTCCAATCTGTTCTATTGTTGTAGATTGTTTGCTTATTGTCTTCAATAATGATTGAGCTAATGACTAGTAGAACTGGTGAATGATCAGACGATAGATCTTGTGACCAGTAGGTGTGAATGTAACTTTGGTTAACTCCTTTTACAATAAAGAAATCTAATACATCAGGAATTTTTTTTGTGTCTGTCGGCCAATAAGTGTGTTGGCCAGAAGAGTACGAGGATAATTTTTCGTTTATTATAGTTTCATATAGAGATTTACCTTTCGGGGAGGAGCTTCTGGAGCCCCACAATGGATGTTTAGAATTGTAGTCACCACCAGAAATAAATCTTGGTCCAAGTGTTCTGAAGAAGCTTGCGAATTGTGAACTCTGGATTTTATGCTTCGGAGGGCAGTATATTGCTGCAATATTCAATGTTCCGAATGCATCTCTTACTTGAATGGATGTTGCCTGCAAATACGTGGTGTTAAATTGAGAATTTAAGTGATGTTTAATTTTTTCCCAAGTATAGCTGTTCCTTCATGTGCTGTACCATCCGGATGATTTGTATAATACATGTTGTATCCTTGAAGCGAGAAAAAACTTTTGTTGGTGAAATGAGTTTCTGAAATGAGCATGATATCCGTATAAGAGATATTCTTAAAAACGAAGGAAAAAAGTAATTTTTTTTCTATTTTCCTCTAATTTGTTTGTTGATTGTATGGGTCAAAATCGGATATAAATGTCTGAAATATTCTTAAAACATCTTTATCATCTATAGAAAATTACAAGGATAATTTAAGTCAATATTAATAGACGTAATGTGATTAAAATAATTAAACTTATATAAGAAGCTAAAAAATGCGTTTATTTTTATTTGTACGAAGTGCTCTGGGTAAATTGATTGAAATTAGGGAAGAAACTGTTTTTTATACACTTTAATTACGAATTACAATGTTGAGGCAGATTTGTCTATCTTATTCCACTTCCTCCTTTAGATTTTAGTTTTGTTTTGTGTTTCAGTTCTGATGTGTTAGTTTCTTTATCCACGCAAAATAAAATGAGTATATGACTAAAATTTCTATTACTTTCTTTTTGCTCTTAGTTATTATTTATTTTGAGTTACCCATTTTTCTTGCTATTAGTTACTCTTTTATATAATACGTTTCTTTACATCGCTTCCCAAAACGTCCAATAAATGAAATTTTCTAAAATTACCTCTTAATTAAATTTATCGATGGTCTCATTAAGGAAGGCCTCTCGGGTTTTTTCACGACGTTACGGGCGGGTTATTTATGGCATCGATGAGTAATTACAACGCTTTGTCCTCGAACGAAATCGAATTATCTTCGGTTCGCTAGTTCGTAAGGAGCACGCGCTCAAACTTGGCTATACAGTTGACGGTGCTCGTGCCCCCAAAAGGCAATGCGATCCTACAGACTGACGGGAGGCCTCTCCCTCACTCCTTAACAGTCGTGACAGCCGACATGTGACTGCATGCAGAACATTAATGATTCTAATAGCCCACTGACAATACTTTTCTTTTACTCAGAGAGATACTTCTGTCATTAAGGTACAGCGTATGCTTGGTACAGCTTACATTTTTATAGTAGAATGACTATTGGATTCTTTATGGCGTATTGATTGTAAGTATTGATTGTAAAAGGAATATCTCCAAAATTTAATACTCTTATTGAGATATGCATGCTGTTTCTGATGTCTTTTTTTAATCAGTTCTAAAAGTTTATTTTAATTTAATTTTGTTGCGTCGTTGCTGACGCACGTGTTTCTTTTACCCTTGTTGGGCGTTGAGCGCTTTTTCTGAAGTAATTCTCCGTTACTGTGTAATTTCTGTTTGTCAAGTCTCGTCACGTCGCACAGCGGAAAAAATGACCGAAAACCTGACCATAAGTCGAAATATCAATCTATTAATACCAAATTTGGTATGGATACTTAGTTAATGTTTAGAAATAAGGATCTAATGCTAATTTGCAAAAAAAAAAACAAAATGGAGGCTAATTATGAAATAATTACACATAAGTTTTTATTTCTTTGCAGATTTATTAATTAGAATTGACAACTACAGTAATTAGGTTATTAAATTTTTTGTACACAAATATAAGATAAGGAATGTGTTTAATTTATATCAAATAATACAAATAAAAAATTGAAATGTGTGGAATATTGCTTAATAATCATTTTTCTCACAGAAAATAAAATACATAAACATAAACGTAAAAGAAAACAATAGTGATAAAATTGTACAAAAATTTAAAATTCGTCGTGTTAAAATTCTCGATCTCATTTTACATTATCTCTCATAAAAACTAAATCGGCGGATATCCGCAGCTATATTTTTGCAGCTAACTTCTTGATACATTAAAGTAAAATATACAACAAAAATCATTTCATCCCTTCGGCCAGGGGCTCAACGCCGTTAGATTCCAGGGTTCCTGGCCGGTCACCCAACCAGGAACCCGCGAGTCTCGAATTCGCTTAACCTCCGTGACTTCACGGAGCGTAATAAACGAATTCGGCTAGCGGCGCATGCGCAGTTCTTAGTATTCTCGCCAGTATTATTAAAATATTAAAAATTAATCCCAGCATCATTTTCTAAACACAACAATACAGTTTCGTTGATTAAACTGTTAAGAAGATTTTTATGTTACGTTCTGAATAAGTACTAAGGTTCTTTTAACTATAGTCACATTTCATAAAAGTATACGTTGAAACAATGTTCATATTACAATATTTTGTTTGTAATTTTTGTCTGTATCTTTGTAATTTTATAATTAATGTAGTACTGAAAATCCCTATGAATGCAATTCATTCAATTAATATTTTTACCGTCATTAAATAGTAAAAACTGTGTGTGACATAAGGGGAAGAAGTGTAAAATGTCCATGCTTTCTTAAGTTTCAGAAATGTCTGTCTCCTTGTGCATTTCTTGTCCTTCTCCTTTACTATTCGGCATTTTTCTTCACAATCTTGCACTCTGAAAACACACTGTGCTCACCTCACAACGTGAAACGATTTTTATCAACGGAAACTTCGAAATGTTTGCAGACAGTTCAAAATAATCTCTGGAACTCGAAGCCAGATGGCAGGATATCAGTTGTTTTTTTTTTGTTTTTTGTTTTTTTGTTGTTTTTTTTTTTTGTTTTTTGGTTTTGGAGAACTTTCTGGGGGTGGCCAGTACATCGCTGCACCTTCGCGCACAGCGCCTTTGCGCCCTTCGACGCAATCAAAGGACCTACCCCTAAATTCTCTCAGCCCAAAATTAAAATAAGAGTATCTAAACTTGGGTTTTTCTAACGTGGCGGCTGAGGGTAGTGTCTCCAAGAAGGAATTCGGTCAGGAAGAAAGTCATTCTCAGTCCTGCCGCAAGATGTCGCATGATCGCGACCGCATCAAGCAGTGCTGCGGATCAAGCGAATCTAGCGGCAGGACTGAGAATGACTCAAAAAGTCGTGCCGTATTCCTTCTTGGATATACTACCCTCAGCCGCCACGTTAGAAAAAAACAAATATAGTAGCCTATGTAGTGACTGCTTTACGTAGTAATTCAACTTTCTATGCAGTCGTTACGCGCGCATTACCAGCTTTTTACACGAGAGAGGCGCTCCGCCATGAGATCGCTCGGCTGCAGATTTTCAAACAATATGACCAGGTCACGTCTTCACGGGAAGGAGTCGGTTTCTCCCAAATCGTAACAATGTACAGTGTTGTCTACGTTCGCTGGGTCCGGCTTCTGGGATATGGCGCGCTCCCACGGCCATCTTTGAGAGCAGTTCAAAGAGTTTTATAGGAGACATTAATTTATTTCTCTCTGTAACGTTAAACTGCTTTTTGGATTTTGACTACGTATAAAATTGGTTAGAAAATGAAGGTGACAGTCACATTTAAGGCAGAATTTGCTTAAAACTAATTCTGACGTGCTATATACCACATTAGAACCATGGCCATTTTAATTCGATGATTTATAGATGGAAGTGAATAAAAGGAAAAATAGCCAAACGCCATGTCCTTTATTTTTTATTTCCGTCTTCACGTTCGATATACAATATTATTGACATATTTCTTATACGTGACTAACAATAAAATGTAACTCATTTAATTAAGTACTACATTTAAAAATGAAAACAGGATGGGAAAATACGATCTGTTTCGTTACATTTAAAACATCAATATTTTAAACATCGACATCGGATACCTTTTGGTGATGGATCGATGTGATGCTAAAATTTGCCTTCACTAGATGTGGGAGGGTGAGATAGGGCGGGAGATGATAAAACAGGGCTGTGCGCCTGTATGGAGGAGGGTACACGATAAATACAATTTATTTCTTTTCTTTTCTAATAGATGATTATGACGAATTATATATTGCAACGCAGGTTAGTTGAGCTAGTTTTGAATAAGAGTAGCAACGGGCGGGATTGGCAATATTGAAGACAGATAGAAAGACAGAAATTGTCGGCTTCCGAGTAATGAAAACTTCCGAGTAATGTTTGCATTTGCAAACAAACTACAGATTTAACTTGATAATACTGCTGAGGAAATAATAATTCCCGCTCTGTGCTTCCCACTTCTAGCAAAAAGAGTCCAACAAAACGTGCACAGGGTTAAGCTGTATACAAGTTATTTGTTCTAACTCATTAACTAAAAGTTTAACACAATAATGGTTTGATATTGTATTTTAGAAATACCATTGAGTTTGTGTGCATGATGTGCAGTGTTGTGCTGTTCCATTTATGTATGTTTCAAAATTCCTCAGCGTTGATATTCTTTCCTGCGAGGAGAATAATTTGAATTTCTTTCGTACAGCAACACAGGAATATCTTACACTAACATCGTTTTATATATATATATATATATATATATATATATATATATATATATATATATATATATATATATATATGTGTGTGTGTGTGTGTGTGTGTGCGTGTGCGTGCGTGTGTGCGCGTGTGTGCGCGTGTGTGCGCGTGTGTGCGTGCGTGTGTGTGCGTGTGTGTGCGTGTGTGTGTGCGTGTGTGTGTGTGCGTGTGTGTGCGTGTGCGCGCGCGTGTGTGTGCGTGTGTGTGCGTGTGTGTGTGTGTTATTTATAACTTATTGATACACCTCACACCATTAATATTTTACTATTGGAAATCACTGCTGTGTTTCACTCTCAGACGCTTTTATCTCTGTCCATTTCCAAGTTACCTTTCCAACCCGGCCAAGCGCAAGCACTCAGCCATGAATCCTCTGCAGTTACGACAAGCGAAAGGTCAGTCGTAGAGAACTAATACAATAAAGGAAGAGTGTGCCAGCGACATGAGCTCATCGAGTCGTTCAACCGTATTTAGTAGGTATTTTTGTATTGCAGACGATTCGTATTTTGCGCTAGGAGTTCCACGTTGATTTGTGTTTCTTCGTTGTTTCTTTTGAAGTGCTGCTAAATCATTCAATCGCATTGGAGATATTTATACTTTTGCATGAAACTGGTTGAAATTGAGTTGAACATGCCCAGTCAAACTAGGCACTAGGAAATAATGTGGAAATCGCACAACGAATGATGGGATCGTCATGGTGCGCGTTTGTGGGTAAGACGATGACAGCGGTTTGAAATAACAAATGACATCTTTTCAATGTGTTCAATAGAAAATAATGATAATATATCTTTATATTTTTATATTGGGATGAAGTTTACAAGTTCATTAAAGACAATCACTTATCATATGTACATTTTATTTTTATTTTTCAAAATGACGTCTTGCATTTTGATGAGGCTACCTATTGAAGGCAACCATTCGTATGTGAAACGTATGTATAAGAAAACCAAGAATTGCTTACCTCCAGTACTTACCTGACACTGCAATCATCCAGACTGCCAAACGTCGTTATGAAAAATAAAAATAAAATGTTCATCGTATGATAAGAAAGTGATTATCTTTAATATTCTTGGAAACCTTATCCCCATTTATAAATAATTTTATACTTGTTTGCTTTTCCTCATTTTGTTGCGATAATTACGCAGTTAGTTCAAGTCCTTCACTTAGTGATCACCTCTTAAAATCTTTTGTACATCGCTTGCACATTTCATTTTATCTGCACAATGCTTTATGGAGAACATTGTTCATAATTGATACATTGATCATTCCATGTTTTTAGGAGCTTGGTCGTCCTATAATATTTTTTTTCTCAACGATAGTCCCAGGTCGCAAACAAATTGTACTAATTTTCTGTTTCCAGAAGCAATTATTTACAATTTTCTGAGTTGGTTTGGAAAACATACGACTTGCGTACCAATCTTGTTCATTTTACGGCCCGCGAATACTTCTGCTATATATTGGCAGCGTTAACTGGAAGCACTATTTTGTAGCTGGAGCGAACGTAAACACTCGTAAGTTTCCGGGCGGTTGAAAACACATAGCACCCTGAAAAGTCGTTACTCCCAATGTACTAGGACTAATCGACCGTGATTTCCTCTCGGCCTCTCGCTTGAGTGCTTTCGGCGGCTCTTAGTCTAGTACTTCATTCCGCACATTTATTTATGGCCTTTTGTATATTATAATCTCTGCGTTTGCACTTTGGTGACTCAATTTCTCCATTTTCGCCCACCTCCTCGCTGTCGCCGCTGCCTTCCCCCCTTTCGCCACCCACCGCCGCCGCCGCCGCCGCCACCCCCGCCTCCGCTGCCGCCGACGTCGCCGCCAGCCCCACTATCTATGTCGCCCCCGGTGCCACCGCGCGCTCGCTCTCGGCGTCCCCTCCTTCCGGCAGTTCGACGTCACCCTTGCCGTTCCCCGTTTCCATGCAGTTTACCGTCTCTCCTGACGTCCCCTTCGCCCCTGCCGACCCCGTTGCCCTCGTCGACTCCGCCATCCATGCCATCGCCGTTACCCCCACGGGTCACGTCACATCCGCCAACCCCGCTGCCCCCGCCGCCCACATCTTTGCCGCCGAGGGCGCTGCGCTGCGTGGCGCATGGCCACGATTTTATCGCCTGCCTGCCGAGAGCGCGCTGTCGTTGATGGCTGCGCGCGGCATTGTTAGGCGCACGCCCTCTTTCGCGATCCGGCCGCGCGGACTGCGGCGAGACTGCCTGTAATTTCGCGGGCTCATTCGTTGCCCTGTGTCACGGGCGGTCGGCGGGACACCTTTTGTTATTGTTTTTTGAACTACAGTTCTACGGTACCGCGATAGAGGGCGCTGTAGGGGTGAATTCGCGCTTTTGGTGTTTTGTTGTTTTAACGTGAAGGGCTGGAGCAGCGAAATCTGAAAGCACATGTGCTGTGTTCACTTTGCCGTTTGCGTTGTTGATTTGGGGAGATCGTGACGTTGAAAATGTGTCAAAGCTTTTTGTATAAAGGCGTAGTTGGTCCGTCTTTTTATATGGACTTTACTGGACTTATGCCGTTTTATCTCAAACGTTTTCTAGATTGGTAATATGAATCCATAGTTTGACACTGTGGTGATTTGAGATTTAGTTATGAATAGGGTTTGTGTGATGAGAAATATGTCGATGATAAAGAAATAAGTGATATCCAAAGGCGATTGCTCTTCTTGTTATGTGCTCAAAATCACGACCAAATTTTTACTGTTTTACAATCGGTACTATTTTTATATCGTTCCTTATATATTCATATTATAAGAAAAATTGCAAATGTTTGAATGTAATAGTTCTAATTTTGTTGAAAAGTATCTCAGATCACTCTTATTTAATCCAGATTAAATTATTTTAAATGTGTAATGTACAGGTGCTATTTTATTGAGTTACATAACGCGATAAATTATTAAACGAATAAATATGTGTTTTGTTTCAAAAATCAAACATGACAATGTATGATTGTAGTTTATCTTTTACGCATTTGTTTTTTACATTACATATTCTCAAAAAGTTTGACACATCTTTATCATTATTTATAGCTGTTGAAATTACACAAAGAAGTTATTACGGAATTGAACGATAGTTATGACCTATCCATAATAAAATTCGCTTGATCTTTTGTTCGTTCTACCTTTCTTTCTCATGTTTAGACCTTGCAGACTACCGTCCTGTGTTAGTGTATAGAGTAGTATTAGGAATATAATTATTGGCTTATATTGTATTACGTTCTTTATTTTGTTTTATTAGAAAGCCATACATTGTTTATAAAACGAACAACACTTTACATCACATTATATATATATATATATATATATATATATATATATATATATATATATATATATATATAGCTTTATTCATAAAACGTTTCTTTCTAACATTTCGGTAGCCTGCTTTTCCCATCATCAAATGTCACTTGTTCTGAAAAAATATTATTGTTCAGTTAATTGCATTGTTTTCATTGATTTACTTTACGTCATGTCCAAGTCTGCCATTGCTCTTAGTCGACTTGAGCATCTTTCTGGTAATCGTCTTTCACGTCACATTGCATAGTGTATATAATGTAAAACTTTGGGTCTCTAGTAAAACCAATTTTACTGATATAATAAATATTGTATTCGTACTCTAGAATTCCTTTAAAAAGTTGCTTGGAAGATCTTAACCACCTATTCATTTTGAAGTCCACTGAACAGTGAAGTTCAGAAATTTATGATTAATAACAGCCTATTATATTGTTTTATCTACTTATTCGGTCATAAACGCATAGATTGTAATAATTTTCGAAAGCTTTTGAGCTCTTAGAAGTAACTGTCAGTTTGTAGAGTGCATTTTACTTCAGACCCAATTTTCGTACAACTTTCATTAGAACATGAGGTATTTTCACCAAGTATTTAATGACTGCTAATCATGCAATTCTGAATTTTAGAAGATAAGCAATGACGGGCAAGGCCTGTGCAATTAAGGTTCCAGATCCATAGCTGGCATGCAGGGCAAGAAATGGAGGGCCCGCTGAGATTATGTGCCTATTCCCGAGAGACCAAACCTCGGAGTTCTGAGAAACAGTTTTTCGTCCACCGCCCCTCCTCCTCTGAACTCTGCGACTATTGACCCTCACCTCCGACGCTCCACGCTTGCTCCCTGTTTACGATCGTTTGCATTTTATGTAGGTCCTGTGTTGAGCGCTTTGGTATCGGTCTCTTTTAGTGTTGATTGGAGTCTCGTTCGGCCTTAATATTTTTATTCGTTGTAATTTCTTATTTTTTGTGCGCGCAGATTATTATAAGATTTTTTAAAAACTCGAATTGTGAAATAGACCTGAAATAATACATTTATTTCTTTCTTTTTGCGCAGAAAAACGTGACATCACTTACAATTTTCTTTGCAGAATGCAATGTTGTGGCGGTTGTGAAAGTGTAATGGATTACTTGAATTTGTGCGAATTACCGGGTAGCACTAGTCAAATGCGCTAAAACAAATTCGGCTAGTCTGATTCATTTTATGATAGATCTATTTTGTCACAGCATTTATTCAATTTTTACATAACAGATCATTGTTTTCTACCAAAATATGTTGTTTTCTTTCTTACATTGTCTTTTGGTGTTTGAGATTATTCCTATTTGTGAATCGTTTTGCCATGACTTCCATAGTGTTACATATACGATTTCTGCTTGTTTTAATAGTATGCGTCAACATTACATTCTCTCGTCTCCCTCTTCCGACTGTTCTTTAAGCCCTCTTCCCCTTGGGTGTCCTTACAGCTTCATGTTTACCACAAGGCACTGCTCTCTCCTACAGTTGAATGTGGCCGCACTCCCTTGTCCTTGCACCGCTGCGGGCGCTCCGCCTCTGTAGGCTCGCCTCCCGCGCTGCCCTCTCCTGCACCACCACAAATAAGCACGCAGCAACGCCCCACGTCACACAATGCTGCGGCCATGAGGATGGCGCGGCGTTTGGGTTGGCGGAGGGGACGGTGGCGAAAGCGGTGACAGTGACAGTGACGGGGACGTGACAGTAATTGAGGCTGTGGTGGTGTTTGCAACGGAGACCGCGAAGGAGACCATGACAAAGATTGTAGCGGAACTCGCAGCGAGGACAGGTGGGAGGACTGTCGCGGCAACAGCGACGAGGACGGGCGCAATGCTAGCTGAACGGGCTGGAAAAAAGGGGGATTGATACATCGACAGAAATAACTACGGGAAGGCAACAAGGTAGTAACGGAAATATCGGCGGGATGGGAATTTTCGACTCGGCACGAGAGCGACGACAGTGCGGCAGTGGAAAGTGTTGTGATCAAATTAGAACTCAAAGAAATTTGTATAAACAGTTTTATTGGTATCGGTCTCAATACATAATTGTACCAACGAACTTTGCCAATTTTTCGGGAGATGTACTAACGACGAGCTTAGTTGCCTATATTCGGTAGACATCCAATACGTCGTGGAGTTGCTTAGTCCACCAGTGAATTATCACTTTTATCGCACAATTCGTCAACACTATATACTTCAATCTATCACTTGCACTCTCCCAAGAACATCCTCTACCTTCTGGGCTGCGACACCTCTACTTTATTCTCCGCTGAGCTGCGGCTCGGTGGCCACGGCGGTGACGGGAACATAAGAGCGATGCCTATGGCTCTGGAACTTGCTCAGACATGACGACCCCCTCAAGCCTCTCTCTGCCGCCTGCCGAAGGAGATTCCTACCCCGCACTGTTGCTGTAGTTTCCATCTGGTCTGAGGGTTGTTTAATTGGTCATGTCTCACCACGACAGCGAGAAGGGCGATATTTTAAGTGGGATTGTCTGAACCTGGATGAGGGAGGCGGTAGTTGTGGCGCGGGCAGTGACGAGAGCGGAAGTAGAGACGTTACGGTAGACAAATGCGGCGATATCCCATAAGGAAATACCACTGATTCTGTGGAGTCGGGTGTCGAGGGCGGCGAGGGTCCTATTGTCTTCGACAATATCGTCGACGGTGGCGAGCAAAGAGACATAGCGGTGCCGAAGGGAACTACCGGGAGAGGTTACTCAGTGCATCAACTGATGTCTCTGCAGTGCATCTGACCGGAAGGTCCTAGGTTCGAGTCCTGACGACGGCATAATTTTCGAAACTAGTTTTTCGGCTAGGCCGAATTCAGTCACTGTCTGCATGAGAATACTAGCGGTCGGCTGCTCTGCTCGGTAGTTTTCCGTGGTTTTTCCGATCAACACCTGGCGAATGCCGGAGCAGTACCCTAACAAATGGGCCATGATCCGCGCGCGATCTTTCATTTCTCTTCCTTATCCGATCCTCACCCCTTACACACACCACCACCACCACCCCTTACACACACACCACTTACACTAATATGCACTACGCTACCCCACATGCCGGCAGACCGATCGGGGGCTTAGAACATGCCCCGGTATGGGCGGTGCCCCGCTGGTGGGAGATACCTGGTTATGGAAAACCTCGCTTGTCGAAGGTAGTAGGCATTCAACGGCGGAAGATAACATCCGAATGAAAACATGTACTTCTACTTACGGGACAACCTTGGTATTAACGTGCTCGGAATCACTAACAATCAATCAACCGAAGGGAGCTGCGGCAAATGGGTTGCGGGGCGGCGCCTTCCATCTTCCGCGCGCTGTGACAGAAGGCGAGCTGCGAACGTGTCAACAACACAGGCTAGCGCACCCCGAGGCGCCTCTCCCACGCCCTCCCACGCCCCCTCGCGCCACGCCCCCCTCGCAACCCGCGTGGTGTACGTGATCCCTCCGCTCCCTCGCGATCCACTCCCTGTGGCTCGCACGTGATGCCTCTGTCCCCTTGCGCCACTCTCCACCCTCTTCAGGAATAAGATTGCTTGGACCGACTTCAGAGAATGTTTTACGAATGACTACTCATTAAATTGTTAATATAATAGATATAAATAGAAATAACGAGTCGAACATATTTATTGCATTCATGTTTTAATTTTGTTCATTGAATTTATTTCTATGTCTCTGATAACCGTGTCATCCTGTGTCATATTTAAGATTTTTATTGTTTTTAATGTAAGCATATTTTGTTATTTGGTGTTCGTATAGCTTCGTAAGATGTACCATCCAGCACCTTCCTTTTTTACGCCAAGTATTTTCTTTTGTGTACTTGAGAATGAAATTGCAGGCATAAGTAGGCACATTCTCGCCGAGCTAGTGATAATTCAATTTCGTTTCATTTGAAGAAAACAGGAATTAGATTATTTAGTGTTTCTATTTATATTCTAAGTTTTGCAATATATTGCAAGCAAAATAAAGAAAAATAAATATTAGGTATACAACAATAATTAGAACTTTGAAAAATTAAACAATAAATAAAAAAAATTGGGCATGCTGAATCAAGTTGTAGAAAACTCTATGCAAGCCATTAGAACTATTGTACTGTCAAGTATATGTTCCTCTCAAAACGTACTTTCGGTATGTTGTGACAAGAACAGAATAGTACCACTAAGAGAGAGTGCAACATGTGTGTAGTAGCACGTACATAATTTCTTCTAAATTTGGTATCTGGTATTATAACAGCGAATGACCGTATTTTGTAATTTAATCATGAATATAACATGTAACGTTCATAATAAATGAATATATAGAGTTCGAAATTCCCGTAAGTTTTCTTGAGAAAGGGAAGTTAATAAGATGCAATTACTTTCTCGAGAATCAGCGTATCTGAGAGCCAAACACTCCTTTCGAGTTTTGGAGCCAAGCAGGGAATTCCCGGCCGCTTTTGTGATTTAATTGGGTTAATTATGGTGGTAGCCAACTTCTAAATACCACTTATGCAGTTAACCTCGAAATCATTTCTCTTCAACTTCGGAAATATTCCTCTTTCTCTCGCTGCCTACTTCAAGTATCCAGTTAATGAGTTCTTCGTTGAGCATTCATTGACCTTGGCTCTTTATAAAGAATGTCCGTTCGGTGGAGTTGTTCCTCTTTTTTCACTACTAACTAGAAGAATTTTTTTTGAATTCATAACAAGGTAAGATTTATATACATTTTAAATTACTTTCTAGATATAGACGAATAAACTGTGTTTTTTCCTGATTGTTTATTTTACCGTATATATTAATATTTTATGGGGTACGTTATGTTTGTGATTAAAAACATGCCATCGTTAATCGTGATTTATAATCACGTTTAATGTTTTGTATATACGTGATTTATAATCACGTAGAATGTTTTGTATGACATTAATATAGGCCTAAATATATTAACTTTCACTCCAGTGATTTAAAAAGTTGTACATTTCGATCAAAATATTTGAATTACACGTCTATTTGCAATCACATTTATATCCTTTTGCAGTATTTACTACTCGTTCATGCAGTTAACTTTTCATTTCCGAATGGTGGTTCTTGAACGTCTTCAGCTAAAAGCGCTGCTTTTGCCATGTAAAAGAAAAATTCTTCAAGAATTGGAATCTCATTCATTTACATTTCGCCCTAAATAATGAAATGTTTTTTCGAGATTTTAAACATCGTAACATTTTCGCCCCAGCGTTACTGCTTTCATTATGTAAGAATTCCCTTGGCTATATTTACATGGCTTTCAAAATTACCGGCTGTGATGGTTCAGTTACAATAAATATTGTCGCTGCAGCGTCTCTGACTTGAAGGTTCTATGGTCCGAGACCAAACTGTGGCGGATGTTCGACATTAGGTAGATAACTTGAAAGAATGCAGTTACTGTCTGGTGAATTCTAGCCACAAATAATAAGTTTTCCTCGCTACTTCGATCAGTACCCTAACAAACGGACTAGGGAGGGCGCGCGATCTTTCTTTCCTCATCCTTTTCCTCTGTTTCCTTTTTAAACACACAATCATACACTTACATATTCATGCAGTACACTACCACATTACCTGGAGACCAGTCTGGAACTTAAAGCTAGACTCGACTAGAGGGTTGCCGCGCTGGGGGGGAAATACCTTGAGGAATAAGACCTCGTAAGCCTGCATGTAAGTATGCGCCGGATATTAGAACCAGTGGGGGAACAACACTAGCATCTCCCGGACTTAAGATCCACTACACTCACGGGCTTAATGGGCCAAAGTAGTCGAGGTGCTTGGAAACACGAGATACTCGCTTTCTCATTGAAAATTAAGTGTTCAATAATTTGTTATGTTTTCTAGAATCTCGAGTCTCCCTTGAGTCACCGAAAACTGCTTTTGCGTCAATACTTCACCATGCCTCACATCCCGTGAGCAAAAATGTCATATTCAGGTCTTGTGTAAGAACGTGACCCGTAACCACATTCGACACCGCGAAGCGACCGCCGACCGCCGAGACCACTGCATCCACACCTGGCTCGCAGCCTCAGCCACCTCCACTGTGGAGTCCCTTGCTTCGTTTCGACGACCACCCCAAAGCGCAGTCGGGACCCATTCTTCCATTTCCAACACTGCGTTTGGGATGATACTTTTTTTGTTTATAATTAGATGCACCGCAAACGTGATCACAACGATCGATTCGCTGATGAAAATCAACGTATCATTTTAAAATGTGTCAATATATTTTAGAAACCTCACTTTGAGTTAACAAGTGTATATGAACTTAACACTCCGTGACATTGTCATATTAACACTTTCCAAGCACTGTTTATTTGCAAATAACAATTACGGAAGTTGTGATTGTTTTTCTTTGAATATTAAACGGTCAATGAGCACAATATATTACACCACATACTGACGTATGTGATTTTGTTGTACGCGTCTTTGCCGTTGGAATTCTTCCTCAGCCTGACTTCACCTTTCGAGTTGCTTCTTTACAAAAACTGTCATTATTTAATAATTTATATATATTCTCTATTTTAAAACTATTTCTTGCCGTCTCTATCCCCGAATAAATGTCTCACTAAAGCTGACCTTGCTAACAGTCCCAAGGGCACTAGTCATCAGATGCAGCACAACCATCCCCTCCACGTAGCCGCAAGTGGCCCTGCGTCGCCGCAATCCCGCAGCAGGTGCTGCGCGGCGATTCAGCGGCGTGGAGCCCGGAGCGGCGACATGCCTCCGCACTCGCGGCGACGTGTCGACAGTGAAGATGCCCGAAAGTACGGGAGGCGGCGATGGACGAGAGAACAACACGAGGGAGCCTCGAGCTCAATACCGTGAGAGAGGTGACTGTAGCGACGCCGTGTTGAAGTTGAGGTCGGTGTACGAGACCGGAGAAGAAAATAGAGACGCGGGTCACTGCTTTGTGTTTCCCCTGCCGCTGACATGACTATCACACTCGCGCTGTCCACTGCTGCTTAGTCTCCTACCACCACCACCACGTCCATCACGTTTCTGCGTAGTGATGATTGTAATTACACTACGATATTTTCAAACGAAGGAATAGGAATGTATGAAAATTGTCTTTGTATCTAATACACAAAGGTAAGTAAGTATCTGCACTCAATGTTCTCAGTTGTTTACAACAAATGTACAAAATTTACAATTTTACCCCTTTTATATCCCAAAATACACACCATGCTTTAAATGTACCCTGTTCCATTATATCACCAGCTAAAAAATAAAGGATTGTCGATTGAGCAGCAAGCCATGATGCCCTGCTTCCACATCTGTAGATGGTCTTCGATCTCTTAAAGCATCTTTAAGTTATATAAATTGTCCGCTTGACATGAAATTACTAATAATAGGTATTGTTTCCAATAAGGTGTTCGACTTATTGTTATTTTTTTTAAATACACAAAATTCTCCACTACAACTACGTGCTGGAAAACTAAACCAAAAATGAAGGATTTGACTGACTGAGTTAGCGCACAGCCAGCATTGCCGCTGTCTCTATAGTGACTCTTATTAGGAAGTCTTAGGATTCAAGTCACGACGTTGGCGAATTTTTTATGCTATCTTTATAGCTAGGTCACATTCAAGTGCTGACAAGAGACTTCTAGCTGCCGGCTATTGTGATCGGTTTACTGTGGTTTCTCCGAATAATACCAGGGGAAGGTCGGAAGTACCAAAACGAACGGACCTAGGACCGCGGACGCGATTTTTCCTTCTTTTTCCTTGTCCTATCTTCTCCTTACACACACACTTACATGTACTGCACTACCACTCTTGTTGGGATAACAGTTGGGAGCTTAGACTGTGAGGTGTGCTGCTGGGGGAGAAACCTAGAGGGAGATATTCCCCGCAATCCAATGTGTAGGTTGGCGCCGGATCTCACATTCAATGGGGGAGGAACACCGTCATCGTCCAGAATAAAAGCATTCGCTACACTAACGCGATTAATAACAGTAGCAGTTGACGTGCCCGCAAATATCAATTATTCAATTGAAGGAGTTGCTGGTCGTGCTAACACTTTAAAATACGATAGGCATTTATCTTTTATTATTTCCACTGGAAAGTATTAAGAGTTCGTAACTTCTGCGTATGAAATGGAAAACAATTGCATCATCTGACGGTCACTCCAGCTACTTTGCATCCCTGAAATTTTATCATCTTGCAGCTATGCAAGAGTGAACACATGTATACAGTATATTTTATGCCATTTATGGGACAACTGAACCTTCTGCATCGTAAGAAGACTTTAGCATACAAAGCAAATCTGAATTGGCAAACCTACATTCCAGAACATTCGTACTAGACAAACTGTTGTCGGTACGGTCTCCTTATCATAAACAGCAGCAACAGAAAACGGGTAAGAGACAATACAATGGAGATGTCTGCATGAGGATACGCGGGCCAGAATCCGCATTGCCGCCCCACTTTCGTATTGTCGCTTCCCCTCTTGCGTCTGGCTACGAGCCACCTCTCTGTATTTCCGCTGCTTCTTTCATTTTTGCCTAAATTATATCCGCTGCATTCTTAGTCCCTGCTGTCTTCCATCCTCGCTGCATATTTTCAACTTTCTGCTTTATTCAACCATCTCCAATACCATGACCCTCCCAACAGCTCTTATTCATCCCGTCTACTTCAGTCCACCCCCTTTACTCTTATCCATCCTCATTTCATGTCAACACTTTCACTTCCCCGATACGTATTTACTATCCATTCTCCTCATCCTCGACCAATGCTCCCTACTCCATTGTCTCTACCCCTCTCCACTTCCACTATCTCTGTTCATTATATTTACTCCTACACATCACGGTATTCCTGTTCATCTCAGTAGGCTCTTTCCATTTCCACCGCCATTGATGTCTCGATCTTCCAAACATCCCACTAGTTCACTTCTCCCTATTATCTCCAGAGCCTATTCTTCCTCCGCCGGCCCCGCCCGCTAGTCGTGGGCCGCCCGCGCGCCGCGCCGCGCCTCTGTGACGCGCCAGCTGCGCGGGTTTGCCTACGGAATGGTAATCCTCGAAGCGGCGGCGCCCGAGCCCGCAAGAGCGCCAACGCCGCGACAAAGGAACGCGCCATCTCGCCAAGAGAAAAGGCAGAGCGCGCGCGGAAACGCTAGGAGGACATTGAAATTGTGACCTAGATTTTTCTCATTTCCTCGAAGACTCGCAGAGCTAGGTTTCCATCTTTCTTGCTCGTCAAAAGGGGCCTTCTGTCGACGCAAAAAAGAGGCACGAGTTTTCCGGAGTAAAGTGGCTTCGTTTGATTTGGAAGAGTTTTGTGAGACGAAAACTCTCGTGTAGAGAAAGCCTAAAGCAGAAAATACTCCTTTCGAATTTCATAAGAGCATAATTTTATTACGGAAGTTGTAACTAAGGGAACGCATTTCATTTGAATGGCAAATACTGGGGGGTTAATGTGGGCATGGATGCTAGCGCACAAGCTAAGCCTATTTTGGTGTGTATCTGTGATCGCAGGTAAATTTATCCTTGTGAGAGGTATGTTCAACGAAAAAAGTCGACGGCATTTCCGTGTTGGTCTTATGTTCAACGAAAAAAGTCGACGGCATTTCTGTGTTGGTCGTTACTTTTGATTTCTCTACTTACTTTTAGCTGTCTTTATTTAATTTACAATTTCCCTCTGTTTGCTTCGTAAACTTTTTCACCTGGTAAGGAAATATGTGTCCTCATGTCATCTTAGCTCGCAACACACTCGCTAAGTGATGAAGAATTTTAATTGGTGAAAGGAGTAGTAATTGTCCCCTTCAAATGCGCAGAATGGTACTGTAAAATATCTTAATACGAGTTTTTCTGAGAGAACATAGGGTTTCGAAATACTGCAAAATTACATTTGTTGCTAGTGAAACTGTTTAAAAATTTTTATTCTTTAAACGTCATCTTGTAGCTTCGAATGCTTAATCAGCAATTAAAAAATAGCGAACTATATTGAATTAGTATTATGATTAACTCATTACTACTTTTTGCACATTCCCTGCCTTGAAAGCATATCGTGGGAGCAACGACCTACTTCTATGTAGATGTAATCATTGAGTGTAATGGAAAGCCTCATCAGTTGCTGTGTGCCGCTGGTACAATCAGGTGAGCGCACTGGGCATTCGGACCGCAGCGATCAGAGGGAATCCGCGGAGCGGTATTCGGGTCGAGTGGAAGGGCGCTGGCGGAGGCTCATTGACGAGATGGCGAGAGAGCTCAAAGCAAGGCACAGCGGCAGCGGGCGCCGTAGCGACCCCGTTGAGCTCATGTTTCCAGACCGTGATGGCTACTTACCGCAGAAAAATGCCTTGCTGCTACGAGACTACTGGTGTGGGAGCAAGCCCTTTCCCATGTGCGTCGTTCCGTGTGACTGGCTGAGTATGCCATTGTTCTTTGTTGTCGCTGGGTTTAGATGTTCGTGAAGGCAAACAGGCCGGGCGTGTCAGTTGGTAGGACTCTCAATCATATCATGAATACGTTTGGTCATCGTCTATATTGGAGTCAGCGTTAGACAAGGCAAGATTATTTGAGGATTCACATCTTGATTGGTAAGTCATTGTCATACGCCCCATTTGGTTTGCATCAGCCTCTTAAATGTCTCACACCAATTCACTCTATTATGATTCCCTCTGACGCTGCTTCTATATCGTCTGTGCATCCCTCTCTTTCATGTTGATCTCGTTCTTTCAATCTATTTCTCAATCCTTCTTTCCTAACACTTCGTCACCCCTCCACTAGAATCTTGGCTTGATTTTGAGTCCCCTATTTTTTTTCATACATAGATTTCCAACCACTCATCCCCAACCTCGTTGGTTAGCTTTTTCTATCACATCTATGCATCTTCGGACTCTTTTGAACATGATAGTGAATTTATTAAACCGAATAGTGTTTAGATTCCCAACACATAAGCATAGAAACAACGTCGGGTCCCTTCGCTCTAGTTGGTAACATAAGTATGCATTATCGTAGGCCTCTGCTTAGAAAGATTTTACTTGTATGTCCTTCCTTCGAATATTTCGATTGGTCAATTTGTCCTTGATAAACTTTTACAACTGTAGTTTTTCTGCTTCTTATGATTGATTGATTTTTTCGTGTTTCCGGGAGCGTCAACTGCTTTGGTCATTAGTCCCGTACGTGTAGTGCATGTTATTTCTAGGGAGATGGCGGTGATTTTCTCCCGCTGGATGACGAGATCCGGCGCGGACCTACAATAGTGGGGTTTTCCCCTAACCAGGACTCTCTCACCACCGGTGGGGCACCGCCCCAGCCGGAATAAGCTCTAAGCTCCCGACCGGTCTCCCGGAATATGTGGTAGTGTAGTGCATGTTAGTGTGTGTGAGTGTAAGGGGAGAGGATAGGACAAGGAAGAGGAAGGACAGATCGCGCGCGGTCCGTGGCCCCTTTAGTAGGGTACTGCTCCTGCATTCGCCTGGTGTTGATCGGAGAAACCACGGAAAACTACCGATCAGAGCAGTCGGCCGCTAGAATTCTCCTCCAGACAACGACTGATTTCGACCTAGCAGAAAAGCTAGTGTCGAAAATCCTGCCGCCGTCAGGACTCGAACCTAGTACCTCCCGGTCAGAGGCGTTGCAGTCACATCAGTTGATGCACTGAGCTACAGCTCTCGGTTGCTTTTTATTAATATGTCATATCTGAAGCGAACTGCAAGCCATGCAGTTGTAAATAGAACCAGATATCCTGAAGTTCTGATAAATCTGTTTCTCTCTCCGACTGTTTCTTTATCTCCCTTTTCTTTCTCCATCCCCGTGTAATAGACCCATGAGGCAGCGTAGGCTATATTTAAGAAGATTCAAAGAAATCGTAGCTGCCGGACAGTGTCCCGTGCGGATCGAAAATTAAATTACTGAAAAATTATTAATTTAATATCACAATTGATAAGTATTTTTTTTCGCATTTCAGGAATGACTTTCTCAGTTCATTTTGCTTTTCATCCAGCTCGTCGCTCTGCTAATTTACCAGAATTCTTCCTTCTGTTGCTCACTCTGTATTCGTTTTCCCAATATCCCCACAACCGTCACCCTCTCTTCAGATTCTCCAGGGCGCTCCTTCTTCATTCCCGAGCGGCCTTTAACCCGTGTGTCCTCTCCTCTTTTCCCTCTCCCCAACCCTTCCAGCGTGCCCCATTCCACGTCGGCCTCCCATATCTCGCAACGGCGGCGCGCGCGCTATTCCGCAGCCATTTGCTCCGCAACGGCGCGATAGACGCCACAAAGGCGGCTGCCCCTGCCGCTGCCGCTGGCGCCGCCGCCGCCAGTTTTCGTAAACGCCGCGCCGGCCCGAAGCGCGGCGCGACCGTCATTTGCATTTTTAGCGAGCGCCGTTGGCGGCGTGCCCTCTGCGCAGGCGCGGGCGACGGGTCAGAGATAACTGCCGGCGGGTGTGCGCTTGCCTCGTCGCCTGCGAGTCTGTTTGTGTTAGTTGTTAGGCGGCATGATCGCCCTCCGCTTCGCTTAAGCTGCGGTTTGAGAGTGCGTCTTCGGCCTTCTAGGGGCGGGAGCTTTCGCTTATACAATCTAAGAACATAAGCGCTTCTTTCCCGGTGACTTTTATGAATGTTGAAAGTTGCGAGTTGGTTTCATTCTATACGGAGATTTGGAGAACATGCAGAGGTATACACATTACGTGAAAATCCCCGTTCAAGCACAATTCGTATTAATTTTGTAATTATCTGCATTAGTTTACTTTGCAACAATTACAACAGTGACATGGGTATTAAATTCTCATTTTGATGCAATTATCGTGTAATAGTTTGGAATTACTGGGAGAAATCAGAGGATACTACAAATAACGCGAAATAAAAAGAGAGCATTATTTGCTTAATGTGTGTGTACACCATTAATAGCGTCTTATTACACTTAGTTGCATAATAAACATCAAAATGTACTTTCAACAGTAGAAAATCCGTTCAGTGGGTATAGAAAATAGGAACACGATGTGCTATTAGTATGCTAATTTATCTAGTATTTTATATTTAATAGATTCCAGTATATAGGTGAGCTGCCGTAAAGGAATATCAGCATCACATCAGTGTCTTTGTAAAATTGGAATTCGCTACAGTGGAATACAATGGAATTTATAGTGGATGTTTACATTTGCATGGCATTCTCGACTGGTATGAATATTCAAAAAACCTACTTGACGTCACACTCGTAATGCAACGTCACGTGTCGCAGGAGTTTTATATTGTCCTTAGTCCTATTGTCTCGTTATTCGTCAGTTCTTCTGCAGAGAAAACTAAATAATATCTGCGAAACGTGTGCAGGAAGGGAAGGTGTGCAGGAAAACAAGAAAGGGCCAAAGTTGGTAAAATTGTAGTAATATTTTATAAAACCTGAACGTGGTTGGAAAAACACAAACATAAGATTATTAGCTAATCAGTTGACCTAAATATAAAGCAAAAATGGTGGAAATGGAGGTCTCTTTCGGTGCACAGATTTTTGTTCTTTCTGCCCAGTACCAGTTTGCGTCACGAACCATGATTACAACATAGGAACTTCGTTTGAAAAGCCAGGCCAGACGTTGACCGCCATGTTGCATGGAGAGCGAGAAGTTTTGATAAATATTTTGAAAGTGGCATAAAGTGATAATTTTCAATAGTGATCAATCAAAAAGAACAGAATACAGGTGTATTTGAAATAAAAGGTGCAATATTTAAAGAAAAAGTACTTCAATATCTTTTTCAATGGCTTGTAACAAGGTGATAATTTCGGCATTCAAAATTCCCGCTAGTAACACCGAATGGAGCCCGAAGAACTTTGGCTGAAGTCGGCACACGATCTCTTTCCACCATAGTCCTGGCGAAACCTCAATATCGATCCCGTGCTTTGCACTTTGCCCTGAAGGTGAATGACACTGAAGATCACTTAACGACCAAATATACTTGCAGACGAGGGGTGTGCCTCTGTAATTGTAAGATTTACGTTTATATTCACGTGTGCAATTTATTGTATTTCTTTTCTTTGCGTTTCTCTTCTTTTCTTTGTTATTGTCTATGTAATTCATCAGCTATTTATGAAACATTGTACTCTGAGAACCTTACATTCTCTAGATAATACTTTCTATTTTCTTGTATTTGAAGCATAGTGAAAGTATTTTAGGAAGGCAAAAAATCGATGTCGAAATTTTAACGGAAATACGCGCTTTGGGAGTCCCTGATACCGAAAGAGAGTTTTTCGAAACGTCCGTCAGACTGGCGTTCCTTCAGACTAACTTGGCATTAAACTGTTCACAGGATAAATATCTATGGATCGATCTGGCTCTATTCAAGGCCATGAGAGTTTGAAATGAATCTTAAAATTTTTGGGCCGCTGGGATTGAAGCCACCTAGGACATTTTTCCAAAACTGGCTAGAAATATTTTCCTTAATTTTTTGCTCTAATAGAGTTTTTTCCAAATAATATATCATAGTTCCAATATTCATTACAATCTCTCGAGTTTCGAAAATTCCAATAGTTCTGTTTTTTACGCTCGTTCAACTATATCATGGAAACTAAAGAATTCTTTCTGAATGTAATTTATTCGTCAATATTAGATCTTTAAACCATTCATGTACGGTCCTCTCAAAATAAATATGTTTGGGGTAATTTTTAACAATTTAGGCAATTTTCCTCAAATATATGAACAAGTGTTTGTTTAAAATGACTCCTGTTTACTTCTTTAAGCTTTTCTTGAGAGTATATCGCAATACATTAACCCTGTGTCATACTGTCTGTCTACACACTTATGTGCCATGTTCATTAAAACTTCTGAATTTTCAGAATTACAGACAAGTACTTTTCATCTTATGATTTTTATCTTATGATAATTCGTGAAAAAAACTTTCCGGAAGGTGGGTGAGGTATTAGGACACCAAATGCAATGTTAAATTACTTGAACGTTACAACTAATACAAGAAAGGATATGTTGTATACAGTAATTTATAACTATTAATTTATAAATAGGTTGTGTAATGGATCAGGGGGTTCCTAATATTAAGAATATAATTGGCGTATTGATTTGCCCAGTGTCATTGTACATTATCTTATTAAATAGTGTTCTTACAAACATGACAAGTATAATAGTAATAATAATCATAATGTGTTTTTCTGTCTTTTCGTTGTCTTAATGTTCTAATGTCTTAATGTTCCATGCTTTGATTGATTGATTGTTAGTGATTCCCGGCGCGTCAACTATTGAGGTCATTAGTCCCATAAGTGTAGTGTATGCTTTTTCGTCGGGAAGTGACGGTGATCTTCTCCCACTTGATGGTGAGATCCGGCGCCGACATACCGTCGACTGGCGGGGTTTTCCTCAACCTTTTCCTCAACCAGGTATTTCCCATTAGCGGGGCACCGCCCCAGCCGGGAAAAGGTCCACGTTCCCGACCGGTCTCGCGGCATCTGTGGTAGTGTAGTGCATATTAGTGTGTGTGTGTGTGGCCCGTTCGTTAAGGTACTGCTCCGGCATTCGCCTAATGTTGATCGGAGAAACCATGGAATACCGATCAGAGCAGCCGGCCGCTACAATTCTCCTCCTGCCAGCGACTGAATTCGACTTAGCTAGTGTTGAAAGTCCTGCCGCCGTCGGGACTCGAACCTAGAACCTCCAGGTTAGAGGTACTGCAGTGATATCAGTTGATGCACTGAGCCACCGCTCCCGGTGTGTTCCATGGTACATTAAAAACTTTAGATTATAATGCAAAATATTATTTTTCTTCAGTATTTTTTCTACGTTCGTGTAAGAACTGAACCTCCTCCTCCACCATTTTCTTCTTTTCCGCACAACAATTTATGTTCATTCTTTGAAGCACATTTTCAATCCACTCCCAGCACATAAGTTCGTACCGTTTTTCACTCTGCCCCGCCCGCCCTCTGGCTGGTCTCCGGAGCCCCCGCGCCGCCGTATATCGCCGCACGCGCCCGCAGGCGCGCGGGCCCGCCCTTCAATATCCACGCGCTCGTCCATCGCGTTAGTAGACCAGTTTGCGCGGGGGCGGCGAGGAGCGGCGAAGGAGCGACGGAGCGCGGCGAAGCGGGACGGCTGGGGGAGCGCAGCGGGGGTGGCGCGGGACGTCGCGGGTGGGGTCGGGTGGAAGGTTGGAGAGAGATCGGTGTGGGGATGTGTGGAATGTGGCTGGTGAAGGATGGGACAGAACGATGCTACGTGGCGCAACGGGCCAAGGGCGGGGCGGGGGCGGGGCGATGCTGGGCGTGGGGCGTGGCGTGGGGCGAGGCATGGGACGTGGCGTGGGTCGGCGGGAGGCCGGGCGTTGGGCCTGGGGCGTGGCATGGGGCGGGGCGTGGAGCGGGGCTTGGGGTGGGACGCGGACCGGGTCGGGCCTGGCCGGGGGAAAGGGAGCGCGAGCGGAACGGTTGTGATTGCCGGCCTCGCCGCCGCCAACGCCCGCGCGCGCGCGCCCCGGGTGCGCATATTACATGAGCGGGGCGGCGCTCCACCCGCCGGCCGATGATCGCCACTGATTACGCTTATTAAACGCGCCAATTGAATAGGCTGCCGTAATGCCGGTCGCCGAATTGCCGGCGCCCCGCCCACGGCCGCCCCTGCTCTCGCCACCCGTGCCATCGGGAGGATCTCGACCTACGTCCTATTCTGCCAATGTGGTGAGGTTCCTCTTGCTTAACAATTGGCTACCTATTTTGTGATACCTTTATGCGCTTGCGAACTTCTTACAATCTCCTCTGTATTAGATTCTCATACGCTTCTACGATTTACAACAGGCTGGTACATGCTATATTGCTGTTTGTCTTATTTCTTATTGTTGACGTGACAGTCTTCATTTTACCAGTTCCTCTCCATTATCAACTCAATTTTTATATTCTTGTCTTCTATTGTTTCCATCCTAACAAGGCTTGATCACTTTTTATTTCACGTCATTATCTGTTTGATCTTATTTCTTCTTTTCGTTTACAGAATTCCCACATTTTATGTTGCGGCTATAACTCTTCTCGTGTTATGTTTATCTGTGATTACAATCTTCATTTGTCATTTTTTTCTTCACACCAACATCATTCTTCCTCCGTGATAGGTTAGCATTCCTTCAACAGACTAGAGCATATTGCTCTGTTTCGTACTCAGGCAATCCACACGCCGGAGCTGACTGTGTCAGTCTCTGATTCTCTCTCTCTCTCTCTCTCTCTCTCTCTCTCTCTCTCTCTCTCTCTCTCTCTCTCTCTCTCTCTCTCTCTCTCTCCTCTGACTATGCCTCTTTGTTCGTCCTCTTGACTCGACGCCAACAGTATCTCATTCCTCCTCTCATTGCCTGCGCTTATTGACTGCCACTCACATGAACGTTGAATTCCCATCTGCTCGATGCCGGTGGAGGCAGCCCCCTCCAGCTGCCCTTCATGCGTGCGAATCGCATGAAGCATGAGCGCGCTCTCCCGGGACCACATGCCCCGCTTCCCCTCGCCGCTCGCGCTGTCCAGTCGTCGGCAGATGTTGCGGTGGGTGTAGTGGGCTCGCAGGGCAGATCAATTATCACGCAGTGACTTCAAACGATATTTAGCCAATGAGACTACTCACAAGGCGAATATCACCGTACAAAGTACACAAAGATGAAAAAGTTATTATATTTCGTAAATGGAAAACGATTCATTGTTTTATATCAGATATTTTCATTTATGAAAATAATTACCCCTCTGTTTTTATTAAAAGATTACTTTTCGTATAAAATTTTCCAGATGTAGAACTAAAATTGATACTCCAACTCTTTGTAGTGTTTGTGGTACGAATATGTTTTACATATGTCAGAATATTTCTAACCACCTTGTGGTGGCTTAATAAGAACACAAGTACTTCCGATGTTCCAATCTCGATGTGGTGCACGTTGCTGAGAGTGTTAGTTAACCTTCCCGAAGCTTGTATATTTAGGCGTGTCAAGCCGGGTATTCCTTGTAATGGAACGGACACCTGCTGTTTACGTAAATCTCATTTCGCCCAGATGGGTTTTGCATTGGGAGCTCATCTGACGGAGTTATTTCCTTGCGACGAGGCCCCGGAAGAGACTGGGTTTGAAGCTGAGTAGCAAGAAGTGTGGACAAAGCTGGCTACTGCTCACCTTAAAAGGCTGCGATCCTCCGTCGCCATAAACGTGGTGTTTTTACTGCCCAGTGCGAAAGTGAGTGCAGTCTGACCTGGCTCGACGAATGCACCTCCTCCTCTCCGCAACGGTAAACACTTTCTTGTCGAAACGGTTATATTACGGATTAAGTATTGTAATAATGCAATAACTAGTTTCTCGTGACATTCATGAGATATATTATGGTAGCAAAACAACATCTCTCATCTCACAGACGTTGAAACCAAAATTGCACACTACTTCAAATATTTCCTCTCAGTAAATTTTTGTTCTATCCACGCCAACTATTTCCCTAAGCATCTTCAAAATTCCCTAAGCATCTTCAAGCAAATTTTTGTCCACTTTTCTTCAGATTTATCTTTATGACACAATGGTAATGATTCTTGACAGATTTTATTGTTAGTACAAATAATAATAATAATAATAATAATAATAATAATAATAATAATAATAATAATAATAATAATAATAATAATAATAATAATAATGCATTGAATTTGCAGTCCTCTACTTCTCTTGGGCCCCTCTGACATTATTTACTTTTCTCTCTACTCCCCAACCAGACTCAATCTCTCGCCGCCGCCACCCCCCGTCCCTTTCGTTTCCTGAGACTGCTGGTTTCCTGATGACTCCAATCTAGATTCATCTTATTCTCTTTCCGGACCGGAGATTACTTGAATATTTTGTCTGAATTTGTATTTATTGTAGGGAAAAATCTAGACTGAATTGCTGGAGCTGTTCGATGCTTTTCAAAAGGTTTTTGCTGATATTGCTCATGAATTGTGAATAAGACTTTTAAATTTTTCATTCTTATTTTAATTTGTTTTCCTTATGATAATTACGAGTTTATAAAGTTTGAATATTCATATTTTATAATAATTATATTTGTAATATATTAACGAACTCTCCTCCAATTGTTTTTCAATGTTATGCAACGAATAACTGATACACGTATATTAATTTAAAATTATAACCTTTCTTTTTAAACTCAAATCTAGTTGGTAAACGATTTTTTAAATAACCTCAGATTTGTTATACTTTTTACCTTGTTATCTTTTCCAAAAAAAAAATTGTCTTTTTTGTTAGAACTAAAGAAACCTGTAGCAAACAATTTGAATTTAAATGTCCATTTCCTCCCCCCAAAATGATGGTTCTACGAATACGCCGTACTCTGTAAACGAATTAGATGGAAATCTGAAAGGTTGTTTTAATTAATACCTAATTAATGAAAGCTGTTTCTACCAAGTATTCATTTGTCATTCCCAAAAGCGAAAATTCTGCTGAAGGTGAACTTGGAAGTGCTGTATTGTAATCCCAGTTACTTCCGAAGAAGGAGTAAATTAGAATTGAAATTGCATTGGGAGAACTTCCCATAAAATGAAACATTTGACTCGTTCAATTTTCACGTAGTAGCATTCATCTTTTGTTTTGTTAGCGGATGAAGTGCCTCGCTATTAAAATGGAATTGGTTACAGTCGCCCGATTAATAGCCATCGCCCGCAGTAGGGGAGAAATTCCGCCGTTGATGCGATGTACCCGGGAGTTTATGGAGCATTGCACGTTCCCCCCCCCCAGGTTTTATGTGCACCTTCAACGGCGATTGGTGCTCTTTTGAGGCGGAGCTATTTATTTTTGTTATCGAAACAGCCGCGCTTCCTCGCTGCATCTGCGCCTCAGCGCCGACGGGTGGGCGGGCGGGCGGGCGGGCGGGCGGGCGAATCAGGCTTCGTGGCGCGTCGTGCGCCGTCGCCCTTGGGGTGCAAAGCGAGTGCCGTTTGTTATGAGTCGCGTAATTTAGGGCGGGGGGGGGGGCGCCATTGTGGTGCCGCAGGGGCGCTTGTTCCCGCGCAGCCCGCGAGAGGGCAGGCGAACCCTGCGGGAGCGGACAACGCGCAGCGCGGGTGGGTATAGTGGGAAGGTGGCCCAGAGTGTAGAGGGATGTTTCATTGCGTGTTCCGGAGAAAATTTATTGATGCATAGATATGAGGCGCTGCGGTATTTTCTGAGTTCTCTGAATGCGGAGTTCAAAGGGTGAATGTAGATATATAGGTCAAGTAAGAAAGAGCTGTGTAAGTAGCGTGGAGGACAGTAAAAGAGACGCGTTAAAGCTAGAGGTATTGTGCATCAATGTTATAACAATTTATTCAGATAAATGGGAAAAGGTAACCCGCAGTATTTTACGCAATAAATAGGAGATTTATGACTATTACTACCTCAAACGTTTAGTGTATCCCAAGAGTTTTCAAAATGCTACAGAATGTTTTTGCAACACATAATTACCCTACCTCATATAATTCCCAACAGCCCACGTGCATTTTATTGTCAATTAATTTTCTTCGTACAATTATTATCAATACATATTTTGAGTCAATATATCGTAAAAAAATGCCTAATTTCTGAATTTGCTTAGCAAACATCTTGCTTCCTTTGCACATTACTTTTTATAATGTAATGTTTCGAATTAGAAAGGCCTATAAGTTGTGATAAATAAAGAAAATTTCACTGGAAGTCAACGAACTAAGTTTTTATTTTTTAATTTTCTGTACATAAATAAATAATTTCCAGAATAAATATGTGACATTTGGACGCAAAATAGGTTGTGTCCAGGGTGAGGCTGTCGTGTCGTACTCCCGGCGCTGAAAGCGGCCGGCGGTGACACACGACCCGGCAGCGCGCCCGCGATCGAAGGGCCGCTTCATAAAGAAGCGGCATAAATCACCTCGGGATAAAGATGTGAATAAATAATACGCCTGTGTACGGCCCACGAGAGACCCCGTGCGGCGGACGCTGCCCGGCCCCCGGAGGCTGCCGAGGGAACCGCACGTGCACGGAAGACAGATATGTAGCGGTGAGGTCCGAGAGTGGAGGCTGCGGACGGAGTGAAATGTGTGGGAGAGAAAGAGAGAGAGATGAAGATTCAGTCAGCATACGATGATATACATTAAATAATGTTTGACGAATTAAAAAATACCTGCTGAACGTACTTGATTACATAAAGAATTCCCAAGTGTGGCTAGGGAAAAAATGAATAATGAGAATAATAACTTTATGAATAGATAAATCAACAGACATCAATATTAATACAATGTTCTCTATTTTACGGGCTTGAATAAACATTTAAAAAATCCTCCAGGGTCACTTTTTAATAAAATTATGTACATCCGTGATTGATTTTTAATATTGGCAATCAAAAAATTGTCCGATATTTTTTGACTCACTAACCAAAATTATATTTTTTTAAATATGTGTTCTTCTGTAGAATTAATTTTATTTTTGTTTCTTTATTACTTCTTACATTTTATAAGGACCATATGGACCATGGAGTATCTTAGTATTCAATATGTATTATAAGAATAGTTCATGAATATTAACTTTTATTTTGTTTATAAACATTTTTCTTGATGCATCTTAATAAAATGCTTCAATAGAAAATTAAAATTGTCAGTAGTCCAAGCTGATTATTCAGTTTAAAAATTAATCTCGAACTTATTTCCTAAACTTGCGTACGAAATTCTCTTCCTGCACGTACGTTCTGGCCTTCATGCAGATCCGTTTCGCATACGGCTATTGACTTCTATCGCATGCATTAAAAAACAAACGGGTCTCCGATTTGTATCTGAAAATGATCCATATGCTACACCAAATATATGGGACCTCTCGTGTCTTAGCTCCCGCGCTAAGCGTACCATCGGTCATCCATGCATGGCCCCTGCTAGAAGCGGCGCTGCAGCCCGCGGCGGCGGATGAGCCGGCGGCAGCGATTTCGACACATAAAAACACTCGAGTGCCGCACGCCGTCTCCGGCCTGCAGTCGCCCGGAGCCGCGCCCCGCTCGGGAGTTATGGCTCCACAATTCTCGCTTCTAATAAAATGCGGCCCAAGTTGGCAAGTGCTCGTCATAAATTCGACTCCACTCCCCGTCGTGCGCTTTCCCTATATCCCGCACCCGCTTCTTGGGCTATCCTACGCGCTCCCTTCTTGAGTCGCGTCCTTCGCTTCTTCGTCTTGGGAGGCGCTGCAGGTCGTATCGTAGGGCGCAGTCCTTGAGATCCCAAGCGGATGGCGCCGCAGTCGCCCGTAAACGCGGCCATGCGGGGGAGCGTATGCCCTCACCGGATCTTTCCCGTCATTTTCTCTTTCTTTCAAAATACGCATTTAGTGTTACTATAATCTTATACTTCAGTACCTCCAATACGTGACAGTCAGGGAAATGATATGGTACTTCATAAACTCGGAAGCATTTGCAGAGGCATGCTTCCGCGAATTTGAAGAAATCTACGGAATAAAGAAATAAAACGAAGTTATGTTGATCCATTACTGTTGAATACGATATTTGTATTGTTTGCGGATTTCTGAATTTTGTCAGAAATGACAATTTTTATTAGAACACGTGCAGTTTCTGTTTTTAGATATATTTAACTATAATTAAAAACAAAATAATGATTCCCACTTAATTTATCTCAATTCATTTCAATTTCTGCAGACCCATTGTGAAGGTACTTGTATCAACCCATTGATGACCTAGTGATTGTATCAGCACATTGACGATAATTTAATCTAGCGTGAGTAGACTTTTTATGCGTTGTTATTGTACCTTGTCTGTACTAATACGTAGAATAAAGTTCCCATTCCCGTTTGCTTTTCTGCTTGTTCGCTAAAAACATCTCAACTACCCAGTAGATTTCAATACAGTTATCTCAATTCTTTAGAACGTTTATCTCGGAAGGTTTTGTCTTATACAGTATCATATAAAGAAAAAAATTAATATCATATAAAAATAACTGGGTAATTAGTATAGTTAATACCATGAATGCTTTGGAAATTGTCGATAAATCTCCGACTCGCGAAGTGAGAAGGGGAGTTATCTGAGAATTTTCAAAGCTCGGTGTATTTAATAGGACTATTCTCTATATTCTAAGCTATGTTAAAATCTGAGAGATTACGTTATAGTACATACGCGGTTTATTGGACATCGACATAGTGATCGATGTATACCGCCTCCTAAGATAGACGAGTCGCAGTTTATGATTGGTCAGTAGAGAGAAGTGGTAAGAAAAATCGGATAGAAAAAGCGAGAAACTTCTTGAAATACACCGTTCTTTGTATGTACAATTTAACACTGTTGGTTTCAATTTCACGAGTGGAATTGTCAGTAAAAACACTTCAATAATAGGGAAGCGACGATACGTAGCGGTAAGCAAAAATCGATGGGAATAACGGAGAAAATAATTAGATTGTATTGACGAAAACTATTGGAAATGCGCGGCATACTTTCACTTATTTTTGCATCACTCAATACTCAACATCGTCTCATATTTTAAAAAAAGTTTATGACATCGTTTAAAGCTCTAAAATTGGAAGATAATTTGCATTGAGTCTGAAATCTCTCATCTTAATATTGGAAGTGTAGAGCAGGCTCGAAAAAAAATTGAAAATTTGTAATTTTCAAAATTTCATACATTTTTATGAAAATCGAAACTATGCCAACTTTATAAAAGAACATTTTAAAAAAAGGCAGCCAGTTTTCAGAAAAGTTCGGAAATGTCACTGAGCATCATGCAAAGTTAAAATAACTTAACGAAATCTGACACAACATAACTAGATCTTCCTGCTGACGTATTCAACAAGTTTTAGCCCAAAAAGTATTAATCTGTCAGTTATGCGAGACGCATCCACCCCAAATTCTCAGGTACAAAATTGCATTATCTCCTGGCCATCTGCAGCAATCACAGTAATCTTTTGAACAGCACAAATCCTGACGTATGCACGAAGTTACGGCTCAAAAGAACCTTCATCACGAATATTGCGACCGAAAATTCTAGATTGTCTTGTCTGATTTCAATATTTTAATGAAAATACTACAATATAAAGAGGAAAATAAAATGAAACGTCTGTGAATTCCTATGGCTATTCATTCATTTCGTGTCAAATAGGTGATTGTGATGCATAAACACACGTACAACGCTCGGTACTTCAGGTAATTTACTAATAAATGAATTAATAAAAATAAGTTGTATTAATTATTATACTCATTTCGTTGGTAATCTGTAATACTGAATTATGGTTTTGATGTACATTTCCTATTTGAAATTTTTTCTATTTATGAAGTAATTTGAAAAATAGTACACTTTTGTGTTTCTTGATTGCACATTTTTCCTGAGTTTTGTAGATATTTTGTTACTTTGTTTGGGAAATTGTGTATTAAATATTCTTGAAAATTTTCAGCGTAATTTTTATTATGTAGATTCATTGCCGTGCATATCACAAAATACTTTATACAAAATTTTTCAGACATTAAAGCACTTGAGTTTAAAACACTTGTATGACACTGTTTAAATATATATCAGCATGTATGAATTTCTTTGCACGTATAAATGGCTAAAAATGTTAGATGAGGCCATCAATCTTATAAATGTTGTGGAATTTCGGAGGGAATAATCGCGCCACCGTGATATTCTTCCGATAGAGTAGGGCCCACCATAAATAGCTCCCCGGCTGTGTCCTCTAGAATGCAGGTCGCTCCCCGCCGCGAAAAACCGCCGCTTCAGCACACCACAGAAAGTGAAGCGGCCGTTATTTTCACGAACGGTGAAAATAGAGTAATGCGACTGGGTAAAATTAATGCCTAGGTATTTATTGCGCCCCGTTAAATCCGATTTCACTTCCGAAAGGTGATACTATTGGACGCTTATTTCCGATTGAAAATAAAGCGCAGTTTCATGCTTCATTTAATGATTCTATCTAATCTATCGCTTCCCGAATCCACGTGCACTTGTGAAGAGTAGCTCGGTACGGTCAAGAGTATCTGACTGTCAGGTTTATTGCGTTGCATACATCTAATAACCGTGATTTACTGGCGCACCTAATGGCTTTGTTCTCTTGCGATATAGTGTAATTTCATATCACAATTTCGTTTTTTTTCAGGGGGGGATTTGCTTAAAACGGGAAGTCCTCAATGTATGTGAAATATTGATCTTGATAAAATTTAATTTTATTCGCTGGGGAATACAAATTATTCCAGCCGACGTCCTACGTAGATTATGTGTTACATGTGATACTGTAAATATTGAAAGGAGCAGATTTCAACTATTGTGTTTTTGTTACGATGAAATTCTAAGGAGGTAAAATAATAATCTTGATATTAGGAGTTCTATTATAAAATTTGAAATTCTTGCATTTCATGATTTCTTAATATTGATAAATAATTGATTGTTGAATGCATTAAGAGTTATAATTTGACACTAGTAATTTCAGTGTATTCGTTACGAATAAAATACGAATCTGCGTGGTTTGTAAACTTGTAAATTAATTTACATATTAAATACATAATTGTAATTACATAATTAATTTACATCCACATGAGTGGATAAAATTCGAAGTAGGATTAATTTGGAAGCTACTTCGAACTTTCACAGGATAAAGTTGTCATTAGCCAATATGAGATCGCTATGGGAGGTGAAGTATTTTGTGGCGCATAACGGCCGAACTATTAGCTACTTCTAGCAGATATGTGAAAAACAGGGATCAGACTGCTGGCGGGAGGCTACCAGGCTATTGAGAGACAAGGTGCATAGTTTCGAGTTCACTGTGTTGCTCTTTTATTTTTTCGCGATACCTCTTGTCCTAACCTCATTAAATACTTCAGGTGGTCTTGCCTAGTATTTTCGGGAGTTTGCGACGAATCGTTCCAGCTGCAGATTTTGGAAGTTACGTGAAACAACTTCCAGTTTGAGCCAACGCAACTCTTAATTAAAGTATCATTTCAAACACATTTTTATGCCAAAATCTTTTTTGGAACTCACAAGGCGTCCTACACTCGAAAAGTTAATTTCCTAACTTCATCCTATTTCGTGTATCTAATACCAACATTAGCCGGATGAGGTCTGTCTAACATCATTTTGACAGCTATATCTATACAGTTGGGCAAAATGTGCAAATTAACCGGCGACTTCCAACAATTGCCATATTTCAGGCCGTTTCACATGATTACATTGGTTAGAATTTTTAGACAGCTTTTAGTAAAAGCGGCTACTTGTAGGGCATGAAGATTACTGCACTTTACATTGAACTTGCTCCACGTCTAGTTCAATTTTTAGCATTAGTGCCAATAGTGAGACGATGTTAAATGTTCAAATAAAATTGTTAATGCAACAAAGAAAACAAACACTTTCATCTAATCAACCACACTTAATCTTAATGTAAGATGCTATCCTAATTAGTCAGCCGTTGAGGGGGTGACGACGGTAACAGAAAGGCGGCAACGGGAGATGTCGCGGTGACACGGAAACACAAGCGACAGCGAGAACGGAAGAGCCAGATGCAGGGAAGTGCACTGAGACAGCAGAGATGAGAGACATACTGCGTCCTTGAGAGGGAGAGGGAGAGGGAGAGGGAGTGGCGCGGCGTTGGCCCTGGGCGGCTGGGCCGTTCCACGTCGGCGGCCAGGGCGCGCGCTTGCAGGATTAGCGCCCGGACCGCGCGCCGACATGGGTCTGCTCTCGCCACCCTGCGTCACACCCCGCCTCTTCCCCTTCCTTCCCCTCCCATTCCCGCCTGCGCCGCCCCCGCTGCCCCGTGTCGCCTGGCTACCCGCGAACAAACCGACCGCTGCACTGTACTGCACTGCGCCGCCGCCGCCGCTAAGGCGTGACCGCGCTCAGGGGAGGAATGGACTGTATTACCTGGAACGAGGCTGTGGCGAAATGCACAAGCCTACAATTTTCTACGAGCCTTTATTACTACTAGCGTATAATTTCAATGTGTCTGCCTCCTCGGTTGCTTAAGAATTATGCCTTTACTTTGTTTTCTTGTTCCCATTTTATTTATTTTGGACCTTTTTTGCAGCTATGGTTTCACCCTTTATCGACCACTTACATTCTTAATTATTCGCCCTTTTCCGACCAATTAATGTCTAATTATTATTTTAGTAATAACCGTTTATGTAATGACTGCGTAGGCATTATTTGCTTTATTTTACTTTTAATTTGTTCGCCTATTCATGTCATATTTATGATCAAGATATGCCTTTAGTTTTCCCCATCTACTGTACTGCCATTGAAGAAGCCAACAGAATTGTATGTGACGAACCGTGTAATTCTGGAATCATAGTCTAATATTTGATAGAGAATTGAGAATTGAAACATTATATATTGTTACCAAAGAAATGTGAAAAAATCTTAATTTATAATCAGTCTTCTAATCTAATAATATACTAATCAATTCATCTTGTATACATTGAAATTTCATTACTGTTTTTGGAGTTTGTTTCTTTAGGTAGATTAGTCTTTTAAATTTATTAATTAGTTTCTGGGGACTCTTTTGTTTTTCTTGCATCCGGAGATTTTCATTGTAAATATACTTCAAAACATAAAAACATTTAATACTTTGTTATTGAGATAGAAATGCTTGGATAGTCCATGTATAAATAATCAGAACTAGTATTGTCTTCGAAAGTAGAAAGTAAAGAGACATTTTTCAAGAAGTAAAGTAAAATTTAAATAATTGTGTGTTTTAATCTTCTAGATGCGGAAGCATGGTTTACTCATGCATTTTGATTTTTCACAACAAACAAAATTATCTCCTTCAGTCCTACGTTAACAAATTTTGAAACCTGGCATCCAGAGGTTGAAGGCAATCTGCACTTGAAGAGGCACGTCCTCGGCTTCTGACCACTTGGCTTTGGAAGTGTGGATTTATTGCGAAGGTCTAGAACACGAAACCTCTTGCCTGGCAGATATCGATAGCTCGAGGTACACCCCACATTCATCAGTGGGGAGGGTACTTCGTCAACAGTACTGTAGGACACCCTACCTTCTAGGGCCACATTTCTCAACCAGTAGATCTTGATCCAAGGAGTCTCGCTATAAAATACCAAGAGAAATGTTTCGCTATTTGCAACAGATAATTACAGTTAACTTCATTAAGATTTTTGATAATCTCAAGTGAGAAACATGTTCGTGTTCTTTACCTGCAAACTTCACACTTGTACATAATAATTTTAAAATAAGACGAGTAGATTATTTTCACTCAATATTGACACGTAGCCGGGACAATTAAAAAAAATCTCGGTAATAATGTATATTCTTTGTCAAAATACCAATTTTTTGTTTTCAACAAATTAAATTAGATTAAACATAGTTTAATTTATTGTTAATACACAGCACAATATTATTATAATAGTGTAACGTAATGGATGATATCTCTATTGTTTATTAATATAACTATAGTTTATTTATGTATTTTATCGTGTTTCAGGTGAGTGTCAAAGCAGTGTCATCTCTAAAACAAATTGACATATCTCCAGGGTGAGTAAAGATATAATTCATGCTATTAACTTATTCTGCAAATAATTCGTCAACAAACACTGAGCAGACTACAGCTTTGTCAGTATTGCTGTACTAACTTGGCAACGTGGGAATCGTTTAAACAGAGAGTATGTTGTTTAGTTTTACCCACTACAGAACACAGTGAGAGCGCTGAATTTATGCACTCGCGAATAATGCATACAGTTAAAGCTGATGAACGAGCGTTGGACCAGAATGAAATATATAATGCAGGCGTAAAGTTGGTCCCTGAGAGCGTCCCCCTTAAATCTGCGTTGTTTGCAGCCCTGTACACCGTCCCCTCTGGTCTCCCACGATGAACAACATCCGGCAAATTGTTGGCGCCATAAGCAACTGCTCGGAGGAAATTTGCGGGCGAGTGTAAACGCGAATGTCAACTCACGGCCAGATTGCCCACCCTCGCTTCTCCACCCGCCCCCACCGACCTCCCCTCCTCCGTCTTAACCCGCCTCCAACTTCACCTAGCTCCGCTTCGCCTTGCCCCGCCGCTTCCAGCTCAACTCCGCTCCACCCCACCACAACCCCGCCCCACCCCACTCCTTCCGCAGCCGCGACTCGCCCACTCCGTCACTCCCCGCGTCGCCCCGCCTCACCTTGTCTCACCCTACCTTGTCCTGCTTCGCCCTGCCTCGCCCCTTCTCCCACTCACCTCGTCCCGCCTTGCCCTGACTCGTCAGACCACGACCCGCCCAGCACCGCACGGTCCCCTCCCCGCTCCACCTCGCCTCCGCTGTCCATGGGCAGGGCTTCATAAGCCCCATCCCCAGCTCCCGCCCCTCCTGTTGGCCTCCGCTCGGCCGCCCACCCCCGTGTTTGCGCGGCGCGAAGCAGCGCGACGCGGCGTACGCCTCGGGCGCGACCCCTCCCCGCCCCGCCCTGCCCTGCCACCAGAGGTCGGTCCCTGCCCTCGTGGCGGAGTGGGATTCTGATTACTCCCCTGCCCCCTGCCTTAATTTCCCCACGGGCTATTATAGTCCTCGGAACACATGTCTGGTCCTGAGTGTGCCTCAGGGCTCCGCATAACTCCTGCATAGAGCACCATCCTTGAGCGAGGATTAACCGTGTGATCTCCTACGTAGTTAGTGTTATCCGATAGAGCGCGTCGAATAGTAAAGCCGCTTTCTGGTGGACACGATGATTTTGAACATCCTCTATATGGATATTGGGGAGCGGTAGGAATGAAATGAAGTTTATAATAAATGATGGGTTTGTTTAAGCCAAGCGTCTTACGTCTGTTTTATTCAAAAGCTCTGCGTTGGACCTGGTTTACGGAATTCAACTGGTTGAATTTCCTCATATACATAAGAAGATGCAACAGTGATGATTTGCGAAATAGTTAGGTGCAAAGCACTGTTTCAAAATCTCAGTAGTCCTACTAAATAAACTATTACTAATTTATACCATTAATAATTTAATGAATAGTGTTTTGACTTCGTCATATTATTAAAATATTTTATGTGAACGTAGATGATGTAAAAATGTCAAGAAGACTTCAGGTGCTACAAAATGGCACAGTGTTTCTCGTAGCAAATTTTTCTAATTTCCTTGGTGTGGTCTGGCTTTAAGGTCTTGCTCCATTCTCTGGCCAGCTGACATCTATCGTCGCGCAAAGTACATTTCTTTGACATTTTCTCAACTTTTTGCTTTCTTAATAGTACAAACAAAATATTACTTCAACGGTATTAAAGAAGAGTAAAATCTCGTCCGAAATAGCCATTTTAATTGAAAAATTTGAAGCCGTTTTTAAGAAAATTGTGATTAAGCATTACTGTAAATGTGAAATTTGAAGTTCGTTTTCACAGGGCTCTATTGAGTTTTCGAAAATTTTCATTTAAAGTCATTTGAAGCACTTACACTCATAATTGTAGTAACGTATAAAAATCAATGGAAATACGCATATTAACGCGGAGTGAGGTATTTAAAAAAATTCATTTGTGTAATTTTTGAAAAAAACAAGAGAAACGCCAACATACAATTTACGTCATATTAAACTGTTCAATTAGCACTGTGCATTAGAATAATTTAAAGGAAAAATTTGGAGCCTTTTTTGAGAAAATCGCGTTTGAGCGTTTCTAAAAATGCTTATTTTCAGAGAAAACTGTTGAGTTTTCGAGAAACTTTATATGATATTATTTAAATCACATGCACTCATAAATATAATAATGTGAAAACATCACCTGTAATGTAAATAATACTGACAAGAGACAAGTAAAACAAAAAAAGTTTGTAATATTTAAAAAACAAAAGAATAGAGTAAATGTCATTTATGTCATCGTATAGGGTACATTTGGCCCTACTCCTAACAAAAATTTAAAGAAAAATTTTGGAGCCGTTTTTGAGAAAATCTTGTTTTTGTTATTTTTTAAAATTGCAAATATTTCACGAAAACTACTAAAATTTTCAAAAAACTGTACTTAACCTTTATGAAAGAACTATTTAAGGACAACAAATTTCATTTGAAGGAAAAATCTGTCTTCAATTTTGTAGTTGTAGGAAGACGCGGAAAAAACTGAAGCTTTTGCAATTTTCGAAAATTCAGAGGTAACCCTGAAAATCAGACCAAGGCCTTTATAAGTGTATTATACTCTATTCTTACAAGACATTTAAAGACAAATTTTGGAATCGACTTTGAGAAAATATTGAAATTGCCCGGGGGGCTTCATGTTAAGTTCCACCAAATTTTAAAGTATATTTTTCAAAATTTCAAAGCTTCAACTAGAGCCAGATTGACAGAGTTTTCTTCAATTTGGAAAAGATCGTACACATGGTTTAGGCGCTAGTAGTGTTCACAGACGGAATGACAGACGGACAGACAGGCGGACGGACGTTAAAAAAAAACACACAAAAAACACTTTTTCGGTATCAGGGACCTCCAAACGTGTATTTCCGTTGAAATCTCGAAATCGATTTTCCGCAGCATTACATAACTTTCTCTATACTACGTGTCATATATATATATATATATATATATATATATATATATATATATATATATATATATGAGAAAGTAAAAACGAAATTTTATACATCAATTATAATAATTTAAAAAATGATAACTTTAACCCATTAAGTGCCATGGTCCCCAATTCGGGGTCTCAGACCTTTTTCATTGTTGCTTGATATTGTGTAGTATAATTTGCGCATTTTATTTCTTCAATAGGTGTAAACATTCTAAACGAAACATATAAGCAATTTTTTCATTCCTGAATGCCAGATATCGATGCCTTAGAACTAATCATAATCAAGAAAAAATGAAATTTTATACATAAATTAAAATTAAAACAATGGTCACTAATTATTTAAATTCATTTGCAGAAAATGGGTATATTTCAAATAAAGTCCACATTTACGTAAAAAATGTCAGTAGATCGAATAAGTGAAAGAATTTTTTTATATAGATTGAAGGAGCCGCTGACATGACGGCTTCCTCGGAAAAGATCTGAATCTGCAAAAAAGAAATGGGGGTGCATGCGCGTGGTGAATTGGCGCCCAAGGACGACGGCGGCGGCGGCGGCGGCGGCGGCGGCCCCGGGGCGATAGGACGATCAGCAGGGGGCGCGGGCGCAGCGCGCTCGATTTGTCGGCCGCCCCTGGTGACGCGGTGGCGGGTGCAGACGCCGGGGCGGGGCGGGCGGTGACCTCGCCGCCACGGCGCCGCGTGCGCGTGTCAGAGAGGGATAGGGCACACGCCCCTGCCCGCCCTGATGGATGAGGCCACGCCTCCGCGGCCGGCCACGCTACCTGCTGCCACCGCCGCGCCCTCCCCCGCCACACCTCCAGTTGCGCTTTGCGATTTCTTACAGACTGCTCTCTTCCTTTTGGCTGACACTTGTCTTCAGTGGTTCTCGCAACTTATGTAGGATATAAATTGTTTTCAATCTCGTTTCCAATTATTCGGTTTTTCAATCTAGCGTAGGATCAGGAGTTACATAAAGTATATTTTTCTTAATATGTATGATTTTGCTATAAGAGTCATTATCTACACAAATTATTTTTAGAATATTGTTAATATTATTTCAGTTCCTCGTTACCGTTCCTTCAACAGTTTTCACAGTAGTTTCATTCTTATATAGAGTATATACTATATACATGAACTCCACCCGCAGACACCGAGGTTTTTGGAATGGGACCTCTTTTTGCTGTCCCACGTGCCTCGACCGGAAGGGATCTAACAGTGGATGCACGCGCGTGACACGCGATTCGTATGTATAGGATTCTATTGTTTCTGATTTTTTATTTTCAGTTCCTTCGGTTTGGCGTGCGTAAAATGTTCTGTAGTTTATGACTGTTTTCACTACATTTCTCTGAAATTGTGATATAATTCACCAATGTACCGAGATAGACATTTCGTACACTAACAACGCATTGTTATTAGTAATTCTCGTACGATATACGTATATATTGTGACATACCAATATGTCACTGAATATTGTACAATATTTATTTTAAATGGCGTCAATTAAAGGGGATAAATTATGTGAATATGCTAGCATAGCAACGGTAAGCGAGCCGTCGTCAAGGTCAACATATTCATGGAGTGACAATCGCGGAGACGGCTAGCTAATTCTATATAGAATTCTGGGATTGGCCGAAAAAGCAGTGACAGTCGTGAAGACGGCTAGTTCGTTTTGCAAGAAATTTAGAAATTGGCTAGGTACGAAAGTACATCAAATGTTATCTGCAAATAAACAATCGAATTTAAGAACGGAGCTTTGCAGGGCTGAAAGAATACGAGAGACATTCATTCTGACTGATGCCGTGCTCATGAACGGATCGTGCTCCAATTAATGTTAGGAGTTTTTTTTCTTTGGGGACTTGTAAGCATCTACTAGGGAATGGATGTTGAGAAAACATCAAAATTGGAACTCTAAGTGTGACAGTGGAACTTAAAATATTTCATGTGAACGAGTTGGAGGGACATTGAGGGCTTGGGCGAAGTTGTCAGTGATTGGACTGGAATATTAGCAGCAAATAGTTTATTGATTTGATGAACGGTGATTGAAGTGAGCTTCCGAGAAAAGGAGAGAAGATGGTGTCTGGACCTGAGGACGGCGGCGTCCATCTCGGATGAAGATGGCCGAAAAAAGCGCGCGAAGACATAAGGTTGGAACGGTCATGACAAACATTTAATTTTTGTTTTGGGTAAAGTTATACAATATAAATAATTGTTTTAAATTGTTTAATAAATTTCCATGTTTTTGTGAAATGAATATATGATTTTTCATTGAGCCAATTCTTCTAATTAATTTCATTAATTATAATTATTCTATTATAAGTATCATATAATTAATTATCATAGTATCGATCATCATATTATCATGTTATAATATTCAGTTAATAACCATTATTTGCCAAAAACAATGTGCGGTTTTGCTCTGCTTGTCACACGTGGGAATGCAAACCGCTGCAAACTTGAGTGTTGCGAGTCTTGTTTTCTCGTAGAGTTCTTGTTTTCTAGTCCAGTTCTCTTTTATAAGTTGACGAAAAAAATGGTCCATTGCACAGGTTTCACTTCGATCTAGCAGGTCCTCATGAAGCAATAACACATTAAAAAATTGTTCAATATTTACTATTACAATGCTTGTAATAACATTTGTCTCATTAATCGTTTACCGTCATTTGATTACATTTTTCTAGTCATACATTTAAAAAAGTTTTATTCACGACGCCTGTTTAATAATTAGTGTGAAATTGTTTCGAAATAAAAGCGTGCATGTGTACTGCACACATTTAAATTTAATTGTTTAATCACAGGAAATATCGATCGTATCAGCAATACTTTCGGACTATAAATTAGTGTTAATATATTTTCATTCTATTGTTTTTAATGTTAAAAAAGCGCCCAGTTCTCGTTCATTTTTATCATTCTAATTTCAATAAAATTTATTTTATCATTATAATCATCCTAATTCCAATAAAATTTATTTTTAAAGCTTCAGTTCTGATCCATTATTATCAAGTTTCGCTCGAAGCCTACCAAACTTTCAGTAGGGAAAGAAAGATGACAATACCCGCTCACTCAGTTCAATTTCATGATATTCAGTTTCTTTAGTCACATTGAATTAGCTTGAATAAATAGTGTGTCTCATTGATATTAGCTTCAAACAGTTCAGTGATCCTATTAGGACAAACGTTTTCTGTGAACATAATTGACAAATACATCAGTTAGTCGTCAGAAGTTTAAAGATCGTTTCTAATTTATTCCATGATTCCTGTTATATCTATTATAGAATTTATTAATTCGTATTATAATGATTTACGTATAGGACTATTTGAAAATTTTGTTGATCAATAACGCCTGCGATTTTACACAATTATTCAAAATAGTAAATCGCCTTAGTTCTTCGAAAATATATTTATTTGTTGATAATCCCATTTTCTGACTTCCAAAAGCAGCCATCTATTAGAGAAAAGTTCGTTTGAAGGTGGTGACGTGCTGCTGCCGCTTTGGACGCCGTCTGGCCGCCTTCGGCCTCTCGGTTCGCTTCTCTCGCTATCGCCTTGGGTCGCAGCTTTGAAGAGCCCTTCCGCACACGCCTCGCCCTCGCCCTCGCAGACGCCGCGCCGCACTGGCGATTCCGACCCGCGTTGCCCGCCCGCCCCACGCCGTCACCTCGTCCGCTTCTGGAGGATTCTCCGCCGTCTCCGCCCGTACCCAACGACGTTTTCATCCCTCCTCTTTCCCGCGCCTCACCTACAGTCTTGACTCGACTCTGCTTGGCAGTTCACTCCCCTCTGCAATATTTCTCATCCGATTCGCACATGCGTACATTCTTCAAGATTTGCTAAGGAAACAGAATTTATACATCATAATTCCTCTATATTTATGTTTGAAAGATTCCTTTAGCTGGAGATAGAATAAAATAAAATGTCAATACATGAACGAAATGGGATACTGGGCATTTTTATTAACTAGTGAATGTGAACACGAACTTAACAAGTATTTAAAATGTTTCATAACATGTTAAAATACAAATCACATTAGCAAATTAAATAGAAAATCTTAAAATAACTAACTTTAGAACTAAATTAACCCTACAAAAAATATGAATAAAGTTTTAGAGCAATTGAGAATTCTTGAATAACTGTGATTACTATAATTAGAGCACACTTTAAACATTTATCTAAAGTAAAGAACATATGCATGAATAAAGATCAACTGCAATAGATTAAAATTAAATTATTCAATTTCTGAATAATACACAAACGTTACTTCACGTAAATACATTTACTTACTCAATTAGTATAAATGAAAATTAAACTGGACACAAAATTCAAGTAAACTTTTGTTTTTAGAAAGAAAGGAATTATTGGAATTTTGTTAAGTTGATTTTATTTCGTTTCATATTCATATTTTTGCCTAAAGTGAATGTTACTTCGTGATTTATTGTATCTTTTGAGTATTGTAGAAACCGCTATTGTCTTTATTAATTCTATCAGTGTCGAGTCACTAATCTTCACACCCATGTATGTGCCTTCACATACTTGTCACTAACATATTCGCACTGCTACCCTTTTTGTACAGTACTTGCTTTTCCTTTTCAGAATTGCAGTTTTTCTGTTTTTCGTATCTCTTTACGATATCTCTCTGTCTTCCTTTCACGTCCGGTCGCTTTTTTTTTTTTTTGGTCTCTTTCCATTCGGATTGAACCTCAGCATCGCACTTCTGCGAAATGGCTTTTCTTCTTTTCACCAACTTCACTGACTTTTAAACTCACGCGTGCCGCTGTGGCGGCAGCCCCAGCGGCCGTGCCGGCGACGGCGACGGGAGCAACAGCGGCGCGGGAGCTCTCAACACTTTAATACACTCCCAGTTTCTTAGCGGTTTCCATCTGACGGAGACGGGAAGGGGGAGATGCGCGAGGGGCGGGAGCTGAGAGGGGCGCCGCTGACCCACCCCGCGCCACAGGAAGCAATTTGCACCCCTCAGAGCGCGAAGACGAGCTTCCCAACCCACCACCCTTCATCCCCCTGCATAACCTGAAGCCGCCACCCCCCTCGCACGCCAACTCTTCCGCAAGTTTCTGCGAACCCATTTGTCATCCCGCGCCGCGCCGCGCCGCGACGCCTGCGTTGATTTTAAATGAAAGTAGCACGTCGCCACTGTCATGGCGGCGGGAGCGGCGACGACGATTTTAAACTAATAGATGCGGCGCCCGCGCGCCCAAATTGCAGCCATTACGTACGTAAACAGATGCGTCGTGCCGTGGTTTACGATGAAATTAATGACAGACGTGTGGATTTAATGTGTGGATTCATTAAAGCGGCTGGTATGCGGTGCGATAGAGAGAGAGAGAAGATTCCGTTAGAGTTTTTTTTGCTGGCGTTGTTCGAATTGTGCTGTTGTTATGTTATTTGTGTACCCGATTCAATAGTTCCAATGGGAGGACCAAGCTGTTTGCTGCTGGGTGGAGTAATGCTAATGTGTGAAGGACTCGTGACTAGAGTGTATAGGTTTGTTCACTAGATTCACCTCCAGAATCCAGAAACAAAAATGCATGAGTTAGAAGACGTAATTTATCCGTTGCTTTCTTCCACTTTAGCGCTCCTTTAATTTCATTTTATTTGTTTGGGCAAGAATGGCAAGTTTCACCAAAATATTGTTTTATTAGTTGTTACAAGATGTAACCTCTTTATAACACTATTATTATTGTTAATAACAATAATGTTCTTTAAATACAATAGTAATTTATTAGAGTATCCTAGATTTCTTAAATTCAAATATAGCGCCACCTTCCATGCTTTCAAGATCACTCTGAGACACTACATAATTTCCTTTGACTACTATTCTGAAGAATATTCACTGTGCACATGGTATGCAACATCTGGCGGATAGTACTAGAAAGTGGAAGAGGAAATTTTCGTAAGAAGAACGCTAAAAAGTAAAGAGTTTAACTCGGAGTGCGTGGATTTAGAGCGCAGTAGTTCTGGTTTTCGCTTCCACAAAGCCCCTTTGCGGTCGTCTCAGTCTTGGTAGCCCTGGGAACTGAGCGAACGCTCTCTAAAATAATAATTACGTCTCTAAAAAAGAAACCGGCGCCCGCGAATTCCCGTCACGTACCCTCGTCCCTGTCTACACCAACCGGAAGTGAGTTCGGCGAAGGAGTTTGAAAGCACCGTGCACAGATGGCAGCACGTGTCGCATTGCCGCAAAAGGCAGCGAGGGATTCTGGGAATCCCCGATCAATACCAGCAAAGGCTGCCGGGAGCGTTTCAGCCTCCCGCGATGGACCAATACGGTGCCGTTGGAACCCGACAAACGTTGTGAAGATTCGCCGCTGGGAAGCAGCACATGTGCTCGTCGCTGTACCGGTCTCGACTGTTCAGAGGCTGCCATATTGATTTTATAGATGGTGATGTGTGCATTAATTTCCATCACTTCCTCCAGACCGGAACGTTTGCAATCATTAGCGGTTACCCTCAATGTTTTATTGTGTAAATTTCCAAATTGTGTATTTTGCTCTCGTTTTTTGCCATGGGTACTATTAAAGCTCCTCATGTTAAAGTTCCGTCCCGCGAGTGGAAGCGTATGCGATTCGCGCTATCGTTTCAATGCGAATTTCACCGCGCGCAGGTGCGCGTGTCATTCCAGTTATATTTGCGGAGTACCCAAATTTAACTCATTGAATGCATGGCATTCTGAGTTTTTGTGTATGTAAATATGCTGGAGAGAGGTCTCTAAATATATACACTACGAAGTGTTCTCGTCAATTCTGTGTGAGTAGTAAGTACTGCTGTGAAAAGTCAGCGAAATAAATATTATTTTTAGTTTAGAGAATTATATAATTTAAATGTTTTTACCTTTATCCTTACCTGAGTTTGAATGGAGTAATTAATTATAAGATATTAATTTATTACATTCAAATTTAAGTGACCTCTTATATATATTATTTCATTAAATCATAGTTTATTAAAAACAGAAGATAGTTTTCTTAATCATAACAAAAAAATTAAAGAAATATTTCATTTTTACATAGAAGCAGTATCAAAGCTCTCTATTAATTGTGGTATCATTTGATACTTTTATTTTAATTATGCGTTTTGCATATTTACATTATTTCTTTTTTAAATATACAGAAGTTTTTCAAAAACTGTCAGAGTGAATTCAGGTAAACAATTGTGATTGAACAGGTGGATTCATCTGGCAAGACGTTAATGTACCTATTGTTCTTGACGATCAATAAACAACTTTTACTCATGAAATCTGCAACTTCAAAATATTATAGCTTCTCTCGAAATTCTAGTTTATTTTAAAATATTAGTAATTTGCTATCTCAATCAACGATATCGTAAATTCCATATTTCACCTAAGTTATACTATTAGTCCCCCCTTTTAACTATGCGTCGGGCCACGCATCAATGCATCTTGCAGGCAGTGAGCGGGGCGTGCATTGGCCCGTGGAGCGGGGCCCCTCCTTCCGGCTCCAGAGTGCGAATCACGCCACTTGCCGCTGCTCAGTCACGTGCCTCGACAACCACGAAATGGTTTCTCCAAATCACCCGCGATAGTGATGTCAAGGTAGTTGCCACGAGTTAGACTCGGTGTTTCAGGGGGGATAATGAAATTTCCACTGCACGCAGTTGACTACCCCGTCACAAGAAAGCGGTCTTGAATTCAGTCATGAAGCGTACTTGTGAAATACGTTCAGGCAGAGATGAGATACTAACGCTTATAGTTATGATGATATGTATTTTTATCTCATTTTTTCTTTACAGAGCAATTTTTTGACGCGAGTACCTACAATTCGGCAAAGGAGAGCGCGTCCAACTCTTTTCGTTGAGAAACTCGTGGTACGATGACTAATACCATATTTTGAGAACTTCTATATCCCTGGCTTAACAGTTTCATTTCCATCTAATGACGTACATTGTGGAGATACTTCAAGCTTTTAGGATGTATATTCAGCTGTACCATCGTCATAGCTAATCTTCTGGTTTTCTATATTAAATTCAAATTGTGATTCCAATATTTGTTTTGGATGTAGGATTTTGAATATTGCGTAATATTAATTTTGTTTTTTAAATTGTGTAACTATTATAGTTCTAATGTTTTGAAGAGATATAAGATGAGATAATATGCTGGCGTTTGTCTCAGAGCGGCAACTCATGATACAACGTAGCCTTCATAGATCATGCACAAAACGTACGGATTGTGTTATACAATTGATTTTCTATTTACTTGTCTTTTATCATTAATTCAATTTTGAATGTAGTTTCCTGGCTCTAGCCTAGAGCATCTGGCTCTAGTTCAAGCTTTGAAATTTTGAAACAATACTTTAAAATTAGAGGGTACTTTATATGAAGACCCACGGACATTTTCAAAATTTTCTCAAAAGTGGCTCCACTTTTTTTTATAATTTATTGTAAAAATAGACTATAATACACGTACAAAGAGGTGGCATAGGTCCGATTTTCACCATTAACTCTGAATTTTCAAAAATTGCAAATATTTGAATTTATTTTCGGCGTCTTCCTACAACTACAAAATTCATGACAGATTTTTCCTTCAAATGAAATTTGCTACGCATTAATAGTCTTTCATTAGGGTCATGTAGATTTTTTGAACATTTTAATCGTTTTCGTGCAATATTTGCAATTTAAAAAAATAACAAAAACAATATTTACTCAAAAACGGCTCCAAATGTTTCTTTACATTTTTGGTAGTGTTAGTGTCAAATGAACCCTACACGATGACACAAACGCCACATTGCTCTATTCTTTTGTTTTTTTCAAAAATTACAAAAATTAATTTTTTTGACTTGTCTCACACGTCGGTAATATTTACACATTATATATACAGGGTGAATCACGTAACTTTAGCACCTCCTGTAACTTTTGAACGGTTGAAGATGTTGAAATGCAGTTTTCACGGAAGTGCGTGAGAAAATAGGGCCAACTGATACGTGTATTTACCCCAATTTATCACTTGTATTTTACGAGATATTTGAGATAACTTTTTTTTTTCAAATGGAACTATACATATTTTTTCAGTGTATCATAAAGAGCGTAAAAAAACGAATCCAATGATGTACAAATTGTCATATGTTAAATAAGGATATTTTTGAGAAATTTTTATTCTTTTGCGACCAGTTCTTAACGGATATTTTGAATGTAACAGACCGCCACAGAAGGTCACGCAGCGCTCCACCAGCAAGCGCGCGCTCGGAAGGGATCTTAGTATTTCAAAATACAAAACATATCCCAAATATTCACAAAACTGTTGTAGTTTTTTCCCTGAACTCTGCTTTCCATCCTTCTCCATTTCCAGACTTTTTTAAAGAAAGGGAAGGATTAAAAATGAGGATTTATCGTATGTATTGTAATAAAATTGTTTATTACTTCAACTCCAGTTAATGGGGTTTTATATCACAGGATATTAATGGGATCTTGAAATAAAACATAATAAGAATAAATACAGACTAAGAATAAGATAAAGAATATTGCATATTCTGAGCAAACAATAATAATAAGCGTAGAATAATAACACAGGGATAGAAACATCCATTAAGATAATAATTAATCACTAAAATAAAAATATATTTCCAAACTATAGTAAACAATAGTAAGTAAAGGTAATCACTAGAGACGGACAAAACTGCATTCAGTCTCTCGTATCTCGTCCGACCTGTGAATCATTCTCGCTGGCCGACGAAGGGAGAAGGATCGTGGAGGGGGAAGCGCCCAGCTAAGGCCAAGGAAGTACACTGGCGAAGGAGATTCTCTTTCTCTGCGGGAGGCAACGAGACAACGAAATTCTCGTATCTCGTAGGGACAGAGTATTCTCCTAAGCAGTCGAAGCCGGCCGAAGCTTGGAAGAGAGTTATGATCAAAACTGCTTAGTGTAGAGCAACGATTTCTCCCTCATTAATTGATTTAAAATAAATACTCTCTAGCGTAATAATGAACGTTTCCTTTCGCATTCATAATATTGAAGTATTACATATCGTCCTACACAAGAAAAGTAATAAATAAATTAATAAAAAATAAAAGGCGATGGCTCACAGCAACAACTGTATTAAAGTGTATTCTTATTATTTTAAATGTTTTGTGTTACGGTGTTTACGTTTAGCATACTTTGTATGTAAATGAAAACCTCACATAATTTAAGCTTGGTAAAAATTTAATTATGAAATAATTATTATTGATTCCATTGAAGAGAAACTTTTCTTAGTGTCCTTCATCGAGCTATCTCCCATCTGACCTGAGAGATGGCCTAAGCCTATCTTCGTATTTCGCACGTGGTGAGGCTGTCACCGTATGCGACGCTCCGAAGGCGTAGCACCGTTTCTTCCCTCCCCGATCCTTCCTACGGTAAACCAAGGAAGCTTTGACACCTCGATATGATAGGAGTGTTCAGAATATTTGGGATATGTTTTGTATTTTGAAATACTAAGATCCCTTCCTTTCCCCGAGCGCGCGCTTGCTGGTGGAGCGCTGCGTCACCTTCTGTGGCGGTCTGTCACATTCAAAATATCCGTTAAGAACTGGTCGCAAAAGAATCAAAATTTCTCAAAAATATCCTTATCTAACATATGATAATATGTATATCGTTGGATTCGTCTTTTTACGCTCTTCATAATAGTATGAAAAAATATGTATAGTTCCATTTAAAAAAACAGTTACCTCAAATATCTCGTAAAATACAAGTGGTATAATAGAAATGAATACACGTATCAATTAGCCCTATTTTCTCATGCACTTCCGTGAAAACTGCATTTCAATATCTTCAACCGTTCAAAAGTTACAGGTGCTAAAGTTACGTGACTCACCCTGTGTGTGTGTGTGTGTATATATATATATACACATATATATATATACACATATATATATATACACATATATATACACATATATATATATATACACATATATATATATACACATATATATATACACATATATATATATATATATATACATATATATATATATATATATATATATATATATATATATATATATATATATATATATATGTGTGTGTGTGTGTGTGTGTGTGTAATTCCATATAATATATTATATATAAGTCCATGTACTTTAAATAATGTCGTATAAATTTTCTTGAAACCTTAATAGTTTTATGTGAAAATGAACTCAAACTTCGCATTTTCAGAAATGCCCAAACGCCATTTTCTCAAGAATGGTTCCACATTTTTTCATCAAATTTTCCAAAGGATATTGCTAAATGCACTGTTTAATAACCCGTAAAGTTCATTTTGGTGTATTCTTTTGTTTCTTAAAAAATTAAACAAATATAATTTTTTGAAATATCTCTCACACCGTTAATATGCACATTTTTATCGATTTGTATACATTATTGCATTTGAAAGTTGACGTGCTTCAAATGACTGAAATTAAGGTTTTTCGAAAACTCAATAGATTCCTGTGAAAAAGATCTTCAAATTTCGCATTTACAGAAACGCTTAAAGCCACTTTCTTAAAAACAACTCCAAATTTTTCCATGAAAATTGCTGTTTAGAACGCGGTTTACCTCTTATTTAATATTCATGAAGTAATATTTCGGTTGTTCTATTCGGGAAGCAAAATGTTGAGAAAATGCGAAAAAAATGTACTTTGTGCGGCGAAGATGGCAGCTGGCAAGATGATGGGGCGCGACCTTAAAGGCCGTGCACACCAAGGAAATTAGAAAACATCAGTACGAGAAAGTCTGTACCATTCCGTAGCACCTCTAGTTACTTTCTCGTATGCGTATGTATATACGGAATAGCGCTTAACTATGCGTTGGCTTCAAATTTTTTCTTTAAATTTCTTGTATGAATAGAGTAAAATACACTTAGAAAAATGGCATAGGTTCTATTTTCACGGTTAACTCTGAGTTTTCAAAAATTGCAAAAGTTTGATTTTTTTCAGTGTCTTTCTACAACTATGAATTCTAAGATAAAGATTTTTCTTTCAAATGAAATGTGTTGTTCACAAAATAGTTCTTTCATTACGGTAATGTAGATTTTTTTTGAAATTTTTGTCGTTTTCATGCAATAGTGAGTGCAATATTTGCAATTTAAAAAATAACGAAAACGAGATTTTCTGAAAAACGACTCCAAAGTTTTTCTTTAAATTCTTGGTAGGGGTAATAGCAAATGTACCCTCTACGACGACATAAACGCCATATTGCTCTATTCTTTTGTTTTTCAAAAATTAAAAATACGTAATTTTTGACTTGACTCTCATGTAGGTAATATTTACATTAGAGGCAATTTCTTTGCATTATTATGTTTTTGAGTTAATTTGCTTTGAATAGTGTCGTTTAAAGTTTCTCGAAAACTCAATAGTTTTTGTTTAAAATTAGCTCAAAATCCCGTGTTTTCAGAAACACACAAACGCCATTTTCTCAAAAATTGCTCAAAAATTTTTCTTCCAACTTTTTAAATGGATACTTCTAACTGCACTGTTTAGTACGACCTAAAGTTTAATTTTGTATATTCTTTTGTTTTTGTTTTTTCAAAAATTATCGAAATGTAATTTTAAAGGTATCTCTCTCATTATTAATATGCACATTTACATCGAAATGAATACATTATTGTATTTCTGAGTGAAAGTGCTTAAAGTGACTTCAATTAAAGGTTTTCGAAAACTAAATAGATTCCTGTGAAAAATAGATTCAAATTTCGCATTTACAGTAATGCTTAATTACCCATTTTCTTAAAAACGTCTTCAAATTTTTCAATGAAAATTGTCTTTTAGGAAGAGGTTTTACTCTTCTTTAATATTCTTCAAATAATATTGCGGTTCCACAATTAGGAAACCGAACAGTAGGGTCAAATGTCAAAAAAATGTACTTTGGGTGACGATAGATGGCAGCTAGGAAGATGATGGGGCAAGTCTATAAAGCCAGTCCACACCAAGGAATTTGGAAAACGTTATTACGGGAAAGTCTGTGCATTCTGTAGCACCTCTAGTTACTTTCTCGTTTACATACGTACATAGTTACTTTCTCGTATGTACGGAGTTATATACGTAGTATAAAGTTATGTAATTCTGCGGAAAATCGATTTCGAGATTTCAACCGAAATACACGTATCGGGGTCCCCTGATACCGAAAATGATACCGAAGGTTTTTTGTTAAACGTCTATTTATTTTTATTTATTTTACGTCAAAAAACAGTTAAAAACTGCGTATGACGTGCTATGGGGAAAAGTGAATTGTGTGCACATTTTCAAAATTCTGTGATCCCCACACTAAGTCATATACTACTTAAATTTTGAATTTTTGAAAGGGAGAAAAAAAAAAAAAAACTCCCATGTAATAAAATCTATTTTCAAGGATAAACAAGCAATAAATTTTGAATTTTGAAAGGGAGAAAAAAAAAAAAAACTCCCATGTAAAAAAATATATTTTCAAGGGTAAATAAGCAATAAATTTTGAATTTTGCAAGGGAGAAAAAACAACAAAAAAAACTCCCATGTAATAAAATCTATTTTCAAAGATAAATAAGCAATAAATTTTGGCTCTTATTACTTCCTGCCGCGACAACATGGAAACGATAATTTGAATAATTGTATTTCCCACTGAATTCTAGAAGACGCGCACAGAAAATGAAGTTACATTTATGTCCAGAAGCAAAACAAGGGGCCATCTCAGCATTTGCTCAATGGATCAGGGAAACTGGACGAAAAACCTGATCGAGATGGGGGTCATTGACCCGGAAGTTGTAGTACAATAGTTGTTACAGGTTGTTTATACTTATTTATACAGTCCAAATGGTAAATAATGCATTATGTATCATTGTTAAAATTAATGTTACTTTTCTTGTGATGCTCAGTATAGTCTCTAATTGTATAGAAACAGTTATGCAGCAGAAACGATTTCACTTGGGATTTAAACTTTTCTATTGAATTTAATCGTTTAATGTCATCTGGCAAAGTGTTGTAAAATAATGTACATGTATTGTATGTGAATTTTTTGTAATGAGCTGTTGATACTGTCACCTGATGAATATGATTTCTACGTCGAGTGTTATAGTAATAGACTTCGGCATTTTCTGAAAATATATTCCCGCCCTTAAGCAAGTCATTTTTTACTAAAACCACTGATTCGTAAATAAAAAGACACGGTAATGGTAGAATTCCTAGATTAATGAAGAGAGGCTTACATGAATCACGTGGGTGGGATTTGGTTATTATTCGTACAATTCGTTTTTGTAATCTAAAAGTCTGGGAGCTATAAGATGTATTTCCCCAGAATATTATGCCATATCTCAGGCGGGAATGAACATTCGCGAAGTATACACAACGAGCAGTATGAAGGCTGACTGAATTTGCAAGAATTCTGAACGCGTAGCATAATGAACTTAATTTTGTGTTCAATTCATTTAAATGGACGTTCCATTTAAGGTTTGACTGAATTGAGAGACCTAAAATTTTTGTTGCCTTAACATCAGTCAATGGTACACCGTTCATTTTCAATGGAGCACCGAATTGTTTATTTGATATGGAAAACTGCATTAAAACCGTTTTCTTTTCGTTTACTATTAATTTGTTATTTCGGAACCAATTTGAAACATCTGATATTGCACTATTTACGGTTTCTTTATTGCAAAGGATGTTCGTATCATCCGCAAAGAGAACCGTTCTTCCGTTTCGAATCGTCGAGGGCATATCGTTTACGTAAAGTAGGAACAGAATAGGGCCTAAAATCGATCCTTGAGGAACTCCACATGCAATGGGCAAAGAGTCGGAAAGGTCCCTCTATCTGTCTGTCTGTCCGTCTGTGAACACTATTAGCGTCAAAACTATGCGTACGATCGTTTCCAAATTGAAGAAACCCCTGTCCATTTGGCTGTAGTTGAAGCTTTTATAATTTTGAAAAACAAATTTGATGGAACTTTACATGACACCCCCTGAGCATTTTCAACATTTTCTCTAAGTTTTTTCTTTACGTTGCTTGTAAAAATAGAGTAAATTACACTTAGAAAGATGGCATAGATCCGATTTGCGTGGTTAACTCTGAATTTTCTGAATTTGCAAAAATGTGATTTTTTTCGTTTGTTCTTACAACTATAAAATTGAAGAGATATTATTCCTTGAAATGAAATCATTAGTCCATAAATAGTTCTTTCATTAAGGGTGGGTACATTTTTTTGAAAATTTTAGTAGTATCCGTGCAATAGTGCTTGCAATATAATAATAACAATAATAATAATGATGATGATAATAATAGTGATAATAATAATAATAATAATAATAATAATAATAATAAATTGTCTTTATTAGTGGCGAGGCTCAGGGCATTAGGCCTGTTCTTCCGCCTAACCACATATATTTACATTATTTCTTATATTATGAAGAAGATCGAGGGGGGGCAGTAACTTAAGATTTATATCTGGGAGAGCCAACTAGGGACTAGCCCGGCATACGCCTTAAGCGATTGAGTAAACCCAGAAAACCACAATGATGATGGCGGCTGAAGGCCGAGGACATTAACAAAAATAGAAAATCTATGAATACATACATTAATTAGAAAAAAAACAATGATAATACAAAAATAGTAAAATTAAATAACAAACTTATACAGTAAGAAATAAAAATTGCGTAAAGAAATAAAAGTTGCAATATTCTTTTTTTTTCTTCTTTTTTTTCTTTCAAAAACTACAAATATGTATTTTTTTACTTGTCTTCAACATCGGTAATATTTACATTACGTTTCCTTTCGGCGATTCCTTGACGTTATTGTAGTTATGAGAACATTTGCTTTAAATATTGGCAAATAAAGTTTCTCAAAAAATTAACAGTTTGCTGTTAAATTGAGCTCAAAATAACGCAGTCAGAAACGCTAAAACGCCATTTTCTCAAAAATGGCTCCATATTTTTTCTTCAAACTTTTCCAATGGATAGTGCTAACTGCACTGTTAATATGACGTAAAGTTCATTTTGGTGAATTCTTTTATTTTTTCAAAACTTACACAAAAGTGATTTTTATAAAATATGTGTCATGCCGTTAATACGTAGATTTCCATCAATTTGTATTCATTATTGCATGTTTGAATTCAAGTGCTTTGAATTACTTTAAATGAAATCTCTATAGATTCCTGTGAAAAAGAGCTTCAAATTTCGAATTTATAGTAATGATTAATCCCCATTTTCTTAAAAACGGCTTCAAATTTTTCAATGAAAATTTCTGTTTTGGACGATGTTTTATTTTTCTTTAATATTCTTGAAGTAATATTTCGGTGCTACTATTAAGAAAACGAAAAGTTGAGAAAATGTCAAAAAAAAGTACTTTGGGCGATGATAGTTGGCAGCTGGCCAGACAATGGGGCAAGACCTTAAAGCTAGTCCACACGAAGGAAATTAGAAAAAGTTGCTACGAGAAAGTCTGTGCCATTCTATAGTAGCTCTAGTTTTATGTCCAGTACTCTAAATAAACTCTAAAACATGTACTAAATGTATTATTACATGTCCTATCGTTTTCATCTTTGGTATCGCCAGCAGAGGTCCACAGAATAGAAACTACTACACGGAGGTATAATGCTGAGGAGGATATAACTGCGAAGTTTCGCCGTCGCTCCTCGAGCATCCCCCACGCGTCGCCTCTGAAAGCTTTAGCGCGCTGTGGCATAAAATATTTTAATTAACGCTTGCTCTTTTTTCGTTTCTCTTTCTTTTCTTAACTTTCCGAGAGATAAGAAAAATCTCTTATATTTAATGTCACGTAAAGAATTCGTACGTTTTTGTTGGTTCTTTTCTTTACCTTTATTATTTCTTTTGTTTGCATTATACCACTATTTAATTACGTGTATTGTCATCCCTACTGATAGCTACTAACTGATGTTTTTTCTGCAGACCAATTTACAAATTGCTCTATTTACAAAAGTGCCGGATAATTCTTAAAAACATTTAAAAATGATTTTACATCTTCTTTTAATTTTTTTTAAAAAAATTATGATTAGTATTTCAAACATGATACAAATAGTAAATTTAATTATAAGAACATATTTTTGAGCAACTGCTCAGTTGCTCTTATTTGTAGGGTCAGTATTTTGCATTATAAGCATAAACATACAGGTTTCATTCTTTGGATTTCTCAAAAGCAAAATATTTTTGAAAGTAATTACAAACATGTTATAAATCTAAGCGTGTCTTATTACATCCTTTTTTTTGTAAAATTTCTCGTCCTAGGCCGTGAGAACAAGGAAGTAATACAAACACATTTAACAGATATTGAACGAAAGCAAATTGCAACGTTGGCAACAGACGTAGAAACATCTATTGCATCTACTGCGGCAGTGCGTCGAGAGGAAGCGTGGGAAACATCAATTCCTGCTCTTATTCAATTTGCAATCTTTTCTGTGTAGACACAAAATTGCTTCATTGTGAAGGTCGTTGCAAATTAACTAAATTTTAGACAGATACGAAGACGCAAAAAACATTGTTAACTCTTCGCCTGCGAGGAGATTTTTTTGAGATGGGAAAATTATCAATCTCGGATCCGCCTCAGTTACTAAATTACCTCACGCGAAAACACATTAGTTCATGATCTTGAGACCAACACTTCTATTCTTTATATTTCGTCAGCGAAATGATTATTTCTTGCACGATCGCAATTTTTATCGGCGTCTGCAAAAAATATCAATCTTGATCGTGCAAAAACTAGTAATTTCTTTCATTTAATATAAAAATAACTATCTTAACGGTGATCCTATTTCAGAATAATTTTGAAACTATTTGAAAGTCGATTCTTTTTGTTCAGTAAGAATTTTTGAATGTATTAATGCTGTATTCTCGTTGTTTTGTATTTTATTAAATTCTTTTAAAGTGTTATGTGCGTATCCTTTATTCGTGCTTATGGCTGATGTTACACATTGCTCTTGAATTTCTTTGATATTCCCATATTTTGTTACAACAATGTACAATATTCTCACGAATCGCTTTGCTTGCGGGCAAATCTCTGCCTTTGGCCGCTGCTGATACGCCTTGTATAGATTCATGCGTTGTGGGTAGACTACACAGTGCAGCCAAGCAGGTCTCCATTGACACTGGAACCTGTAAGCATTGTCACCACCACGTTTCTCGGCGCGAATTGGCGAATGTCATGTACAGCACTTTTGACAGGAAGTACTGACAAGGCTGTGAGTATTCTCTTGCCTTGCTTTGCGTCAATTGTACATGTTGCATCTTAGAGCAAGTCGCCTTCTCTCAAGGGTCAGTTCTCCTAGCTGCAGTGTAGTCTGGAACTCATGCATTCACATTGCGAAATGATTGATTGCCTCTTTGTCACCTATGTATCGTAGCTGGGTGGTCTGGCGGCTCAGGTCCTTGTGAACAACCCTAGAGTGAAAATTCTGAAGTGAACATCCCTAAAGTGAAAGTTTAAGTCTTGGAAATTGTTAATGTATTTTCAGATTAAATTAATAGCATGTATCAGTAAGTTGAGTTACCTACGAACTCCCTGCGATTCTCTAATTTGTAATGTTTTATTTATCTTATCAATTATATTCATAACATTATTTTCAGAATGCTTTGATAAAATATAATAATCGGAAATGAGTTTACTCGTGACGTATGAGGTCCTTACGGCAAGAGTTCTCTTAAAGTTAGTCTACTTAGATCTGTAATGGAGGACTACGGAATTTGCGATTATGGTGTATTTGAAACCAGTAAACAAATTCTAGGCAACAGCTCAGATATGACTTTATGTGTACTTCCGTGCACATTATTGAATCAGCTACGTATTGGATTGACAAAACTTCATTTTCAAGCAAAAGAGATTTGTTACTAGAGAATATCTTGCAAGTGCAATATAGGAAATTACAGGTGAAATTATAAACACAGAGAAAGAATATTTGCAAGTGTCGAAATATCCTGCAATTAATAGTGAACCACACATTCTGTGCAGAGAATCTATCAATGAGATAAGACATCTTAAATTACAACATGGACAATGAGTATTAGGTTTTATCTTCATTTATTTACCTGTATAATTTTATTTATACATTTTTCAGATTTCATTTTCTATTTCATTATTAACGTAAATTCATTATGTCAATGTATCTTCCTATGTATACTTTAATGCATGTAGTCGTAAATGAGACGAACAGCGAATAGTGTACAAACACAAAAAAATATATTATTATTATTATTATTATTATTATTATTATTATTA
>BLKR01010264.1:0-62661 GCA_011170035.1 Teleogryllus occipitalis
TCTTATCTTTCGGCGACTATGCCCAAGGTTGAATTACGTCACAGATGAAAGTTGCGATAACGCTAGAGCTCAACACGGGCGCGCTTGCAGACGTTCTGAAGCCAGAATCGCAATAGGGACATATTTATATGCGACTCTTAAAGACATGAACACACTAAAATAAGTAGTGGCGCCTCAAAAACACATGCTTTATGTGATATTTATAATGGATACGAATGATTATAACTATACAATTAACCGCAAAATTGTTTCTACCCGCAAAAATTATTCGTCGTGGATGAGATTCGATCTTACGTGCCTAAGCTTCTCCAACAGTGCGCTTGCCTGCTATACCACAGAAACTCTTATAACGTTTATCTCTCAAAAATATGATTTTAAACTGTCATGTATCACAGATTTGACTAAAAAAGAACGTGCGGCGTTTAGATGCTTGTGTTAACTACAGACGGACAGACTGACGCCAACATGAGATCTGCACCATTCTCTTAAACGTTCTTGAGATTATGGAAAAAAATAATCAAAACCGATGACGCCGCTTTTGAGAAAATTTTGAAAATATCTCTGGGGCTTTATGTAAAGTACCTCCCAAAATTAAAATATCGGTTTTGAATTAATGGGAGCGTGATGTCAGCAAGATCGTTTGGGTATTATCAATTTTGGACAAAATCGGTTGAACAATTTAACCCGTAGCGTTGTTCGCAGACGGAAGACTGATAGACAAACGTTTTGCCGTCATTCAATTTTTCGGTAACAACGATCCACAAAACATGAATTCTGGCAACACAACGCGTTAAAGGATTTCACCCTAAATTTAGCAAATAAATTTATTCACTTTTTCTTTACCAGGATGGGAGGGTTTTTCTGCCGAAAATTCGCCGTATTCTGGTGCACGATTACAATACCTTTTCTTCTTACGACGGTAAGTGCGAGAAAGTAAAAATCAATAAAAACATTTAATCCTTTTTTCCACCCCATTTCCGTCTTCCTAAAGGCCTAATAAAATAGCCTGTCCAACATAAAATGTATTAACCTCTATGTTATGTTTCGTAGTTTACCAATCCCCGTCTCAGTACGGGGAAGTGGAGGCAAAACTAGGATAAGAAAAATCCCACACCACTAACACCTGGCTGTAGAGTCCCAACTGGGACAGGCAGCTGAAGAGAGCATCAACCTCAGAAGCGTCGGCAATGAGCGCAACAATGGATGCTGTGGGCAGCAACAATTGACGCTCCCAAAATTGGACACATATTTGCTTATCAATTCCTGTTAAAATTGTTTTGTTTTTCAGTTAGAATTGCTGTGTTTAAATGTTCTTATAAGTCTTGTTTATGGACCACTAATTCGTGTTTCGAATACATAAAATTATTTTTGCCCGATCTCAAGATATTCTAAAATCATTCTTAAATATTATATTTTCTTTTAAATGATGATCTACAAGTACAACCAAACAAATCATAATTAGTCTCTTCATAAATAATTAAGAAATTAAACAGTTATAGATGTCCCGGAAAGCAGTAAGCCCGCTAAAACATTTCATTTTCGCTGCGAACTCTATTTCAAAATCTATTTTAATTTGCTACTTTAGTTATTGAAAAGGGTAAAATAATTTGGAAAGTAAATGAATGAATACTATTATAAATACGAATTACCTAATGCATATCTGCGTATATATATATATATATATATATATATATATATATATATATATATATATATATACTTACTTCTCGACTTGAAACTTGATTACAACATTTTATTGAACGTAGAGATATTCTAACATTAACGTTAAGTAAATAAAGGCCGGTATTACACTGTAAAAGATCTTTGTCAAAGATATTTTATAAAAGAAATATGACAGTGTAATAGCCAATATTTTATAAAAGATTTCTTTTAGAAAATTTCTTGGATAAAATGTAGTCTCCGGCTTCCAAGTTTTATCATATTTGGTAACATGGCGTCCGATATAGGGGTATTGCTTCAACCAAATCATAATTGCTGAGTGCGAGTAATTAGAATGTTTATATAATACTGTCCATCCGAACTACAAAAGTAAAACCAAACGAATTAACGTTTGTAGGACACATTTTCCCGGGAAGTGGAAAATATGGTGTTTGGAAAATGCCCAGTTCAGGAAGATAATTTTTTTAAACTTCCCTATCAGAGGACTGAATTTCGAAAGAAGGAAGAACGACAAAGAAAATTGAATGTTTCCTCATCCATCCTCAAATAATTCTTCATTTCGAAGGTCTTTAATCAATGCTTCACAATGTGCGACCCATAACCTCACCATGGCGTTGTTCTAAAGCCTCACCCTCAAACGTTTTCTTATTTACCTTTTGCTACATTAGCATTAAACATAGATTAGTTATAATAAAACATAAAGTAGCAAAACACAACTATTTGTGCGTAATTGATTGTAAATCGCGAGCAAACCTACATAAAATTTGGACGAAATGTCATCTCTCAAATTTCCTTGTCAAAGTTTTCTCATCAAAGTTCAAAGACTGCCACAAAGTTCTTTATCAAAGATATGTCATATAACTTTTATAGTGTAATACCGGCCAAAGCCGCCGTATGTTATATCTTTCCCATTCATGTCACCAACAATGAACTTCTCGGAAACACATCTCAAATATCCATAGTTGAATATTATAACAACAAAATATCAAATTTTTGTAATAAATGTTCCTTCAAAATTCCGGTATTTTCTGTTTTTCTTTCAGGTTATATTTAAATACTATTATTAAGAGAGAAACCTCATTGAGATAATTTCAATTAAATCAATGCAACTCGAAGAGCAAACGCTCGTGCGATTTGAAGAATAAACGCTAGTTTCTTTCTGTACTCAGAATTCGTCATGTATAGAGGTACGGTACTCAGAATTCTGTACTCAGATATCGTCTTGTATAGACTTGTAATTAGTTTTGTATATGTTAGGGCACGGGGATACCAAAATTTAAGAAAACATTCACAGAATACATTTCTCCCTACAGTACATTACACACAAGTTTTAACTGTTTTTGACATTAAATGAAAAATACAGCGTCGTAATAGCGCCTTGTCCGTCCCGACAATCATCCGAATTCAAAAGAAATTCAGAATGACAGCTCGTCAAACGAAGCGGGGGAAATTCAAATTTGCTATTTCAAAAATTGTAAAATTTTTTACAGTACTTATATTTTTAAACAATTGTACGTGATATTTATTAAAGGACTGATTATTTGAAAGGAATATTTGAAGATCTGTTTTTGATGAACACATTTCATTAAGGAAACAAACTATCTTCAATACTTAAGTTGTAGGAAAACGGCGAAAAAAATTGTTTTCTTGCATTTTTGGAAAAATTCAGTATATGAACGAAAATCATCTCCGCCATCGTCTTATAGCGGCCATTACGCTATCCGGCAATAAAATTTAAAATTTAACCAGAAAAGTTCATGTCATTTTTAAATTTTTGAAAATGTTTCAGGGGCTTCTTGTAGAGTACCATCCAAAATTAAAATATTGATTTGAAATTCTGGAGGGCTCGACATCAGCCAGATCGCTTGCGGAATATCAACTTTGGAAAAAATTGCCTGAACAGTTTAGCCGCTAGCATTGTTCACAGAAGAAAATACGTTTTACAATTAATCTTTTTTTTTTTGTATTTACTACCCACCAAACCTGGCTTCTGGCTACACCACATGCTAAAGGGATTTTATTCTATATTTATCAACTGAATTTATCCACTTTTTTTGACACCAGGGCCCAGAAATTACAGTTTTTTGTGTCGAAAATTAGCCGATTTCCTCCGTAGAATTAAGTAACATTTTACTTTCTCGTATACGCACATACATACGGAGTAATATACGTAGTATAGAGAAAGGTATGTAATGCTGCGCGAAAGAAACGGCGAATTTTCGACAGAAAAAATGTATTGCCGGGCCCTGAAAAAAAAGGAGAAATAAATCCAGTTAATAAATTAAGAGAAAAAATCTCTAACACGTGATGTAACCATAATTCCTGTTTTGTGGGTCTTTGATGCCAAAACACCAATTGAAAGCAAAACGTCAGTCTGTCTGCGTCTGTCCGTCTCTCCGTCCATCTGTGAACACTACTAGCGCCTAAACAGATCGTACGATCTTTTCCAAATTGAAGAATCCCTTGTCGATGTGATTCTAGTTGAAACTTTGAGATTTTAAAAATCATTCTTTAAAATTTGAGGGTACATTACATGAAGCCGTCGGTCATTTTCAAAAGTTTCTCAAAAACGACCCCAAATTTTTTCATTAAATTTCTTCTAAGAATAGAGTAAAATACACTTATAAAGGCGATATACGTCCTATGTCCACGGTAAACTCTGAATTTTCGAAAATTGGAAAAGTTTGAATTTTTTCGGCGTTTTCCTACAACTCTAAAATTGAACACAGATTTTACTTTCAAATGAAATTTGTTGTCCATGAATAATTCTTTCTATAAGGTCATATAATTTTTTTTTTAAATTACAGACAGACGAACAGACACAAGAACAGACACATCAACAGGCACACGAACGTACAGGCTTTTCGTCGTCGTTCGATTTTTCTGTATCAACGACCCACAAAACATTGGTTTCGGGCAACACGAGTTAAAGGTTTTTTTTCTACATTTCACAACATTAGTTAACCCTTTTTACGTTACCAGGACTCGGCATTAACTGTTTCCCCATAGATAATAACAATAATATTCGAAGGTTGTTGAAATAATGCCTTTATTATGATTTTCCTATAGATTTGTTAAGAATTCCAAGTAAAGAACAGAAGATTCCTTTCTTATTGTATTTCATTTCATATTGTTAATAAATCTCTTTTTAATATTTACTGATTATTTCACCTTTGGAATTGATTGCAAATTTTCGTTGAATAGAAACAATGAAAAACAATTTTTTCTTCCTTTCTGGTAATTATGTGGTAAAAAGAAAAAGTTTTGTAATCATGCGCCGGGAGACGGGAATTTTTCAACAAAAACCTCTAAATTCCGATCACTGGTCACGACAAAAGTAGATAAATTTTATTCTTGTATATAGTGCATTACGTCAATACGTTTGTAGACAGAATCCATGTTTTGTGGGTCCTTGTTACTAAAATATCTATTTACGACAAAACGTCTGTTTGTCCGTCTGTAGTTAACTCAAGCATCTAAACGCCACACGTTCTTTATTAGTCAAATCTGTGATACATGACAGTTTAAAATCATCTTTGCGAGAGACAAACGTTATAAGAGTTTCTATGGTATAGCAGGTAAGCTTACTGTTGGAGAAGCTTAGGCACGTAAGATCGAATCTCATCCACGGCGAATAATTTTTGCGGGTAGAAACAATTTTGCGGTTAATTGTATAGTTATAATCATTCGTATCCATTATAAATATCACATAAAGCATGTGTTTTTGAGGCGCCACTACTTATTTTAGTGTGTTCATGTCTTTAAGAGTCGCATATAAATATGTCCCTATTGCGATTCTGGCTTCAGAACGTCTGCAAGCGCGCCCGTGTTGAGCTCTAGCGTTATCGCAACTTTCATCTGTGACGTAATTCAACCTTGGGCATAGTCGCCGAAAGATAAGACCGAGAACGACTTCCACAGAGGATTCTAAAGACCACGGCTTCTGGTTGAAAATATTTCTAAGTAAAATGAGCTATGTAGTTGCGTGGGTTGTAATCGTTTGAATTCTTTTTGCGAATTTGATACCTTTGACACATGTAGAACATTCCTCTAATAAAAAATCTAAGTGCAATGAATATCACGTAACTATTCTTTTCGTAATAAGTGTGCTTGGACAGCGTGTTCAGAAATATCTGTGATAGCACAGTGCGGTCGAGCCAGACCTACGGACCACAGGGATCCGAGTTCAAATCCCAGTAACGCTGGAATATTTTTACCTCCACGTGTAAAGAGAGTTACGTAATGCTGTAGGAGGAAGTGTCGAAATTTTCACAGAAAACACGTTTTGTAAGTAGTTAGTTCGAAAAAAGTGGATTGTTGGTATTGTTCTTTTATTTTCTATACACAAGGCTGTCAAAACGCTTGTTTTTTGAACCCGAAAAAGTGATTTTCCAAAAAACCTCTTTGTGAATCCGTCTTCGTGTGAGTAATTCTAGAGCCTAAAGTAAACACGATTTTCACCAAAATGGAAATTCCTTGAACGATCTGGCTAATATTATGAATCTTCGAATTTGAAACGAATCTTTTAATTTTGAAGGTACTTTACACCAAACCCCATCATATTTACATAATTTCCTCAAAAAGAGCTCCAATTTTTCTGTAAATCTATTCCTCGAAGCACAAGATGTTTAAAAGTGGCGTACGTTCAATTTCGGGCGAACGATCTGAATTTTCGAAAATTGCGTAACAAATACCTATTAACATTGTCGAAAACAAATATTAACGCTAGATATTTTTGTTTCATGAAATCTCTTTTTAAAAAGAGATATTAAATTAATGTAAATTAAACACTCCACTCTTTCCTAGTAATGATCCACTCTTCACTAGTAATCATTGCTGCTATTGGGTCTAACCGCTTCCTTATTCTTTGGAGGGCTACTGTTTTTTTAATTTTTTTTCCAACAGTATTATTTTCATCAAGTACTCAAAAGTACTGGATGAGAACAGTTGATATCTGGAGTTGAAGGGATGGCGTTAGCTCCTATTGTAGGCCTGGTTCCTTGTGATTCCAGTGAAAAATTAGTATTTGCACTGAAACAGCAGAAGCTTCCGCCAATTGATAATCATATGTGAATCACCATGTACTGGGTAGGGAGGAGAACGAGGAAATCTATATGAATTGTCGCCTGGTCTTTCTTTCTCAGATAAACACTTGGATAGTTTATCAACATGAAATCGGAATTTTAGCGCCCTTAATGTAATATTAAACATAAAAAAGTCCCTTCCATTTGTCTGCGTGTTATCAAAGTGTATCAAAATAGCCCCGACACCCGTATTACAATTGCCCCTTAAGTTGTATCATATTAGCCCCACGAATTTGAGGCTGTGTATATCATGACACGATTAATATTATTGCATTATTTTAACGCAGAAAAGAATATTAATTCTTTCTTAATGATAACCTATTTTCAAAAATATCGTGTCATAAAAAATAACGAAGTAACATCAAAAGATTTATATCACGGTGGTAAAGTTTTTGACTGGAAAAATTAGGCATTTTAGTTTTGATTTTTTTCCTCCCAAATATTGTTACATTCTGAGTGTTTGCTATATGGTCATTATAATAGAATATATTTCCTGTCACTTGTCTTTTTCTTGTTAATTTTGGACATCAATAAATAACAACTCTTGAAGTGTAATACATTAACCCCAATTTTCTACTGTATAATATTAGCCCCGACTGATCTTTATAATATTGTCGAAAAACAATATGAACGCTAGAGATTTTTGTTTAATACAATCTCTTTTTAAAAATAGATCTTGTATTAAGATAAATTGAACACCCTGTTTTTTTTAAAAACTGCAAATGCTTCACTTTCTTTTCACATCGGAAAGGAGGTAGTCTTGTCGTGTACCTGGTGGTGAGGGGGAACCGTGTCAGGTGAGTTAACTTTAAAGACCCGAGTTCGAATCCCGACGAGTAGAAAAGATTTTCTGCTGCAGTAGGTCTTTTTTTTGTTTCTTTTTTGCAGGTTCACAGAGTCCGTATTGAATATTGCATAGCAATTACGAATAATACGTGAAAATATATGCTGTTGAGGCAACACTTGTTTTGAACATTAAACCCTTTGTAAATAGTATGTATAGTAAGATAAACTTTATTTAGGTGAGAAAACGTAGACCATTCACTTTGATTCTCTAAATTAAAACTTGACGTAACTGAGAACAGTGTCGTCATAAGAGTTATTATGATACATATATCCTTTATTTTTAAAATCTTAGGCCCCGAAACGTGCCTCAAATTAATTATTAATATAATAGCAATAGCTATTTATATATAATATAATTTCATAATTATTTCCAAAGAACCGGAACGCCGTTCCGTCGCGAACCAACAGAAATCAAGCCTTTCATATACAGGATATTCGGGGAAGAAATGTCGAATCTTCGAAAAATAGCTGTTAAGACAATTTTAAGCTTATTTTGTCTAATAAACTACACGGATATTCCAAATGGCTAAGCCGCAATAAACATTCAAAAGTTGGTTTGGATATATGTTTTCTAGGCAACTATTTGCGTTGTAGAAGCATATAAACACTTCATTAATATCTAAATTGTTTATGATTAACAAAATAAATGAATACATTTGATCAGAAAGAAAAATTAACCTAGAAATAAAAAAGCACCCAATTTTCACAGTTCGACTGCTTTTTTATTTCTCGGTTAATTTTTTTCTGAACTAATATATTAATTTATATTGTTAATAATAAACATGTTACATGTTTCTGGTTTGTTTACATGATTCTAGAATGCAAAGTTTTGCGTAGAAATCATATTTTCAAACCAAAATTTGCGTGTTTATTGCAGCTCAGCCATTCAAAATATCTATGTAGTTTATTAGACAAAGTATGATTAAAATTGTTTAAACAGCTTTTTTCAAACTTTCGACGTTTCCTTCCCCGATACTCTGTATATCCATGCTTCTTTAAAACCAAAAACAATAATTTGCGTACTGAAAACTAATTAATTAAACCCATGGCAGTATAACTGTTAACATAAGTACTGTCACACATCTTTCGCAGGATAAGGAGTAAAATTTAAAGAAAAATTATAGTTCACATGAATTTTGACAAATTGCGTCTTACTTTCTATGATATTCAAATGGTAACATTATATTACAATATTCAATTGGTTAACAATTTCGGCTAAAGAGTCTTGTTTGATAATTCTCCAATTTCGTATTGTAATAAGATATCTTATGATACTCATGTCGTAAATAACTATTTGACAACTATTATGTTTAGTGTATGTGTCTAGCAGGTTTTGTATTATTCTGAGAAACTGGATCATACGAATCACGTTTACTACGTTATTCACACAGGAGCACATGAATCTCAAAAAAGTATAAGTAATAATATAATCCTTGCTGATGAATCAACGTTTTATTGATGATTTTAATTTTGAAAATTTTCATTAGTTTGGATGTTTAAATATAGGTATCACATGTAATTACATGTCTGTTAACACGATAGCATTATATGAAGCAAGAAACATTGTTTTTCGTTTGGTCATTCAACTTCATCAGTCACTCAAAATTACTTTAATTTTCTCTGCTTATCAGTTTTTTAATCTCAGATCTTCGATGAAGACATGAATCAAATAACATCGTAGATATTTGAGTGTTTTAAAAATAATAACGTGAATAAATGCTTATATTTATTGAATTGGTTTTATAATAACCTGTAAAAACATGGGTTTTCTGTTGGTTTTGAGGATGTTGGAAACATTCAAATAGTAAAGGCAATGTTAAGCTGGTGACCTTTAACATTGTTTATTTGATATTTTTCTTAGGGATAGTTTATAATGGTTAAACGTTTTCAAAGAGTGCACATTAGATACCTCGAGTGGCCCGTTTCCGTTTAATAAACCGCTACGTTCTCGCTGTACAGATGGTCGTGCAAAATTCAAGGTTTTGATAGATTCGTAGAATGGCGTCCAACAAACCACCTTCGAACTCTGACGATACTGAAATGTAGTCTGTGTTGGGAAGGTCATATCACTTGACCACCAAGTTCGTTCTATGTATTTTCACTGGGAAATGCTAGTGCATTGATATTTACTAAACTGTAAACAAACGCTAAATCTCTTTGAATTGTTATAACATCTGTTTTGCTTTCTTTTAGTAATATCAACTCGTTTTACCAAATACGTGAGTTTGTTATATTTTTACACGCTACAATTATTTAATTTTACAAGTATTTATTTTCAAGCATTTAGGAATTCATGAAATTTCATTGAAACGTTCGCCAATCTAAAAACCTTTCAAATGTATATTAAATATATTAATGTTGTTTAAAAATATGTATTAACAATGCGTAGATTTAGCACATAAAGCTCTGATTTGAATATTATACAATGAAATCATCAAATTAACAGTTTTAGAAAGGAATGATAAATTGAATTGAAAATATTAACTTAAAGTTTATATACGTTTATTTAGAAATTTCTATACTTGTGTAAATATTGTGATGTGTGATTCTACTCATGTGATCTTTCAAAACCCAAAATTGAATATTTCTGTATTTGAAAACCTTAACACTACCTTCATCCAATCCAGTGCAGTTTATAGCAAACAGCTAAGCAATATGTTTCCCTATTTTTAATGGTAATGGTTAAACAAGAGGAACAAATAGTTTCTGACTCTCGGTGTTAACAGGGGACTTAAAAAAATTAATAATACAGTTATTCGGTTGCTCAACATCCCTTTGATAGAAAAACAGAAACAATTGTTTGGGCGTAATGCACCTTGAAAAATATTTTTTTTAATCAATTTCTTTCCTATTTGATAAATATATCGACTTGCAAATTGTAGGACTTAAAAGAGAATATAAAAACCAAATAAAAGTTATGCTCATACTCGCCGTAAAAATACGAATTTAGCATAATTAAATTGGCCACAGAATTTGTTTACAAGCAAGTGCATTTTAAGCGTATGTGGCATGCAAAAGCGCGGCATTGGAGAACTGTTTTTTCAGTATGCCCATCCCACGCTATTCTGCTAGCGCGAATGAATTAAGCGCAAACAAATGGGGTCTACTAAGATGTTAATTTCTTATAAACAATTACATATATCTCGAGAACGAGATATAATAGCACCGAACGGATTCCGGAATTTTGCATCACATTTAAACGCCATTCAGATTAGACAATAAAAAATTTGCAACAATTGCAAATTTATAAACAATTTCCAAATTTTGCAAATCTAAAGGGGGGAGAGTCTCCCGATGTCCCAGAACCAAAAACAGCGAATTAACAATTTTGCAACAATTTATAATTTTATAAACAAATTCGAAATATGCGTTAGAACGGCCGGGAAGGCTCCGCAAATTGTGCCTGAAATGAATATCTCAAAATAGCAGTTTGTCAGGAGTTACAAATCGATTACTAAAAGTTAGAATAATTGTTGCTAAAATGATAAATATTTACTGGTCTATAGACAATTATTCTGGACGGAAAACCCCGCTTAGAAATATTTTTTTCGTCGTGGCGTACGCGCAGGCAAACTATCTCCTTCGGCAGGGAAATATGACGATATTTCCGTCTCGTACGTAAACGAACTAGCCCCCTCCCCCTGAGACAGCGTTCTTTCTGCCCCTTGGGATGTTGCACCAATCACAGACAACTGTGGTTCTACCTGCTAGCGATTGGTCAACGCGTCCCTCCCCCTGCCCTCCCCCAGGCCGAGGGGTGTCCAAGTTTGTCGGCGCGGTGTGGAAGATAGAATTTTGAACGACATTTTTTCTGAGGGAGAGGGTACATTGGAACAAACTACCTGCAAAAGCACTAGAGGCTTTTTCTTCTAATTTATTGAAATTTAAAAATATACTATATTCCATCTAGATCATCATTAATAATACTGAGACATGTATCGTTATTATTATTAATATAGTTATGACCCTTATACATTGAAGTGAAGTGATGTGGAGAGGAGGGGAAGAGAGTGCTATGCAGTGTAGTGTAGTGTAGTGAAATGAAATGAAATGAAATGCAGTGTTAGATAAGCTATATGTCAATTTAGAGATAACTAAATATTAATAAGAACTAGGATATCAATCTCTAATTATAATTGTAATTCTATTTGTAAATATTCGTAATAGTTTTGTAATTGTAAATCTAGTTGTAATCATGTTTGCCACCGGGCATTAGCCCAAAGCCAACTTTAATATCTATCTATCTATCTAAATCATTTAGAAAACGGAAAATGGAACGAGATTCTGGCGGAATTCCAGCATTCTTCACGTAATTTTTCTTGTAATCTTTATAAGCTCCTTAGGAAATTTCACGGCGTTCTTATGCTCTTTAATCAACGTTACGCATCTTTGTGCTGACACTTGCGAGTGTTCAACTAGCACCGGAATGGAGGATTCACAACCACTCACCATTCTTTCAGGCAAATTATTTCCTCGTAGCTCTGTTAGATTGTCTTGCCCTCGTTTTCTTCTTTACTTTTCTCTTTAACACCGAATCTTCAACCTCCCTGTGATCCTTTTTATGTCTTTGCAGATCTACTCTTATTCACGTCGCAACACGAACGTTAAAAGGACTGCTGATTACGCGACCCTGCAAGGTTTTCCCTTAAAAGAACAAAATGGGCAGAATGAATGGTAGAAGCTTCTGGTACGATACAGGGACTTCGGATCTTCACAAATTGTGGGTTGTGATTGTTAGCCGAAGAGTTTTTGGTTTTAATTTGTTCAGGGTCATTCAGAAAGTATTGTGAGGAGCTGATATTAGATCTGTAGGTCAGCGAAAATTTCCCTTTTGAAGTTCTGAAATAAAAGTATAATTAAAATTATCAATTTGTTGTTATAATCAAATACATTTGCGGTAAATATTGTGGGCCGCAACGTTTTTCATAATTTTTGTAAATCTTCACAAAATATTAGAATTATTTCTCATTGCTTAACAGCATATCTTCAGGAATATAATTAATTTTATTGTTCATTCAATTGAAATCGTCTGTGTTATTCAGAAGACAAAATATGGTCGAAGTCAATACAATGTAGAGGAAAATCTGCATAGGCCGGAATCGATCAGGATACAAAAAAATTCCGGTTTAGATAAGTTTTCGTTTTATTCAAGGTTTACCATTTTATGACCTGATATTGACGTTTTTGCCATGAAAGCAGTAAATTACAAGACATTATTATTATGAATACATTAACATAGAACGTATTTACGGAAGGGATCATCAATAAATGAATATTAAACACTCTTCATTGACAGATTCTTACTTTCGTTGAAAAATACACACCTTCCTGGCTGAATTCGGACTGCTTGCAGACTCAACATATAATGCGACACTACCCAATTCTATGCCTTTCTGATACTTGCATGGCCTTGAGCAATGCGTATCTGGTCGAGGGGTTTTGATTTTCAACGCGGAGCAGGTAGACGCGTGAGTAGAAGCAATGCCCTACATCTTTCCACGCTCAGAGAGTTGGGAGAGAGGGAATACTCCCAAGACCTACTCCTTGAGAGACAAACGACCCCAAGGTTGAATTCCATGCTGACAGCTGAAGCCAGTCTCCTACGTTGTCTGGATGCCTGGACTTAATCGCGTGTCACAGCGCTAGAGAATTTAAAACAAGCTTGCAGATGCATTCATTTCTTGAAGATCATTCCGCGTGTCTCTTCCAATTGCTTTAAATGCACAGGAATTTCGTTTCATAAAATGTTTTTTGTAGGGGATGAAAAGTCGTTCCGTTTCCGCGTTGAGGTTCCATTTGATGCTGTGTAAAATGCCATTTAACTGCACTGGCCAGAAAAAGTTTCCGGTTTAGGCAGGGTTTTGTCTTTTACAGGTTACGGTTTAGTCAGATTGTATAATTAATAAGATGCAGACGTTCTAAAACGTCTCTTAATTTATGTTGAAGAATCATAAACCTACATTTTAGAATTAGAATTAATATTATTTGCAAAATATAATAGATTTTAAAAAAAATTCTTAATATCAAGATGATGGGTTTCTTTTAATTTCAGTGTGATGGAGGTTAGTAGACTGAGATGTGGGAAATATTGGTCTTGAATCTAATACGTATCATTTTAGCAATTATTATATAAGAATTTTATTGTTTTGTTTTAAAATTCAGGGCATTATAATTCATCTTTGCTTGATTATAAATTCCACGTTGATCTATTTTTTTTATGTTTAAAATGAAGTGTGGCAAGAAATATCTCCATATACTTTCGAACTATGAGGAAAAGTTCATATAGGGTAATCGAAAAACAAATAAATGAATAAAGATACAGCTGCCTTCTCCTGGGAAAAAAAACTCAGTCGAAATATGTTTATCGAAGTTTACGTTCTTGCGATTCTGTCATTTACATTCATCAGCACATCAATTGAAGGGATATGGAAAATGATTTAGAATCCACGCGTGGATTCAGAAACTGTCTCTGGGGATGGCACACCTGTAAGGCAACAGGAGATTTTTTCATTAAAATTATTCATTTGAAGTTGTCTCTTTATTATAAAAATGTTCAAACATTATCTGATATGTTAATATATTATTTTTATAAAATCATATTATTTAGTGTAATATGAATTCTAAGGGGATTCTGTATTAAACCATGAGATCTTACAATCATTACAATTACAATTAATTAACAAATTATGTAATTTCTAATGCAAAAACACGTGTTCCCTGGGTCTCCATGAATCCCCTCGTGCTTGAATGCCTAATCTCTAATCTCGCTATTCGGTTTCCGAAATGCGCGAGGCAGACGAAAAGCTCCACATTTCGTTAATGACACCGCGCGTTTCAGAGCCACTTTCTCAAGTGCGAGGCAGTTAATTCGTCACGTCACTCAATAAAACGTCGGAAATGAGTCTTTGCCTGCTCGATTAAGGTGGTTTCCGGAGATGCAGAGCTGAGATAGAGACCCAAAAGGGAGGGAGAGGGCGACGGTGTTGTTGTGCTTTATGCACATTCGGCACTCTTCCAGCTCGAGTAACAGAGAGAAAGAAAGAAAGAAAGAAAGAAAGGAGGGAAGGAGATGTAGGGGTCAGGCACTTCTAAATATAGCGATGCTTATTTTATTTTGTAAATAAACAGCATTTCAAGGAAAATTAGAAATTTCAGTACCTTCAGATATTTGTTAAGGTTTAATTTATACAAAAAACAAGATTATTGATGTTTATGTATATACACAGGTATTATTCGAATTTATTTAAACATAATTGTAAATGTTACATAAGTTGTTTTATTTTTGTTATAATTATTCTAAAAATTATGTTGCATCATAAAGTTTATGCCTCTTCTGTTTTCTCGTTGCATTTGTGTAAGTATTTTTTCACGTTTCTATCGACCGATGAGTCTTCTATCAAGGATGTAAATTGATGATGAAATTATCATCACAGTATACTATATATGCATATATATTGTATATATGCATTTAAGAACATTTGCATTCCCCTCACAACTTTAGAACCGTCCAACGTTGTTCAGCCATGCGATGGAATTATAAACATTATTTTACGTTATTTTTTTATAAACGTTTAATGAATTCGTGGGAAATAAATATGCAAATAAAATTCAATATTTTTCATTTTAAAATCATTTTCCATTGAAGTGTGTTTACCACGAGTGTGATTATCACGAAATGTGATAACCAACATAAAAATTATTTCAAGTTCTCCTTTTGATACTTTTGGATCTAATTCAGAACAGTGACGTATCGTGAACTAAAAAGTATTGAGATAGATCACTCTCTTAGATAGCGCAGAATAGTTACTAAAGACCCTAGAAACAGAGTTTGGTCCTACGACTACGGCCATGTCTTGATATCTTCTCATCAGATGTGCCCACCAGGCAGCATTTAGGAGTTAAATGACAATTACAGAGAATTTCGAGAATTTTAATATTGATTTTGGATACAAAGTGGTTCCCAACACACATAATACGAAGGTACAAGAACAATTAGAACTTCTTCAATATAAAATGAAGGAATTGGCGGCGCCAAGTAATGAGCTACTCTGTCTCGGGAATCTTGGAGTAACGAGCTGAAAGACGCGAGAGGTTTCTATTGTCTTACCGAAGATTTCATGAACGTATATTACCTGGACTTTCCTCTGTCGGGCGCTCTAATACATTCTGCGCCTCTGCAAAACCCCCGACAGCGGAGGCGGAAGCCGTAAGCAGTACGAGTGACCGGCCGCCGTAAGCCGAAATGTCAGCGAGGCAGAGTACGTCTGAGGCTAATCGCGCGCAGCCGCATATTTTGTCCGCCCGGAGCGCTGGTGCGCGCGGCGTTCACGAGGCTTAAATCATTGAAGTTCCCTCTGCGCCAAGAATGCATCCGGCGGCCGACGGGAAGTGCTATCGGAATGACCCGGTTTGCTGTGGAACATGGAGATGTTCGTAAATTCGCATATGCAGATGTAGGGGATAGTTGAAATTTTATTATACCGCGTGAACAACGCTCCGGGAGCATCAACTGGATGTCACTGCAGCGCCTCTGAGCGGGAGGTCCTAGGTTCGAGTCCTGACGGTGGCAGGATTTTCGACACTAGCTTTTCAGCTAGGTCGAATCCAGCCGCTGTGTGAAGGAGAATTCTAGCGACCGGCTGCTCTGATGGTAGTTTTCTGAGGTTTCACCGATCAACACCAGACGAACACTAGCTGACGGTAGGTCGGCGCCGGATCTCGCCATCCAGCGGGGGAAGATCACCGCCATCTCCCGCGAAGAAACATGCACTACACTTACGGGACTAATTACCAAAGAAGTTGACGCGCCCGGAAACACGAAAAAATCAATCAACTGAACAACAATATTTCAACGCAGTGATGCGAAAATGAAACATAAAAATATGAATAATTTATTTTTCCTATACTTTTCAACATTTTTTGACTTTCTTCAGGTGTCAATGCTCCTTTATACATCAACACACTAGTAGAGCATTTCTCGTTGATTGTTTATATTTACTTCTAATAGAACTTTATTTTGCTATCAGAGAAGGGATTTTTGGGGTGTCTCTCTTTTTTGTCGGAACTAACTTATACTTTAATTGGGCGCTCACATAGAGTTATCGCTTTCCGGGAGATAAAATAGTGTACGTTTATTAAGTGACACTAGTGTAGAGTTATGGAAATAGTTTTACAAGATAGCATTTGGAAAAGACTTTTACGAGCAAACATGGTGCATATAAAAATTTGCATGAATCAGTACTACTCTTGATATTTATCCGCACGACACATTTGTGTATATTTTCCTCTTTGTCGTACATCTACCGCTGAACTCTGTTTTCTCTTTTCTCCCTTGTAGCGTCTATAAAAAGTCGAAACCGAACAAAGAAAATTATTCGAGATTCGATATTTCGGGAACGCGCCCTGTATACAAACGTGTTCAGCAATATACAAGTAGAAAATCTATCTGGAAGCATAACTTTGAAGAACAGGTAGACGTAAGAGCGGAAAACAGTTTGTAAAATGCAAGCATGAGAAAAGTCTGGAAGTTGTTTCTTTCCTGCGCGTTTGAAAATCTTTCTGAAGTCCGGCCGGGGGGTGTCTTTGCGGCGGCACAAAGGAGTTTGCGGAGAAGGCGCAGCGAAGCGAGTAGAGGTGATGTAAGATGAAGTAAAGTAGAGTGAGATGGGAGAAATGGAAAAATATTTGTCAGTGCAAGAGTTGATGCATTTTCTGGAAGGGAGATGGATTGGAATCACGTGACCCACATACGAAACATTCGCTTTGAAATCTCGTAATGTGTTTCTCTCTTGTTAAATTTTAATTTAACTTGAATTAAAATCAATAAAACGTATGATAAAATTATGTGTAACCACTATGCGTTTACAGCAATGCAAACAAGTCCGCCTCGGGCGTGTTTGTGTGTTTGTGTCAGCATGTTTGTGATTGTCCATTCACCCATAATGATCATTATCTCAGGGATGACAACCCTGGGATGTAAAAATGGATTCGGCATAGAAGTGCTGATCGCCCCCCCCCATCGAAAAGGTCATGTGCACTTGTCTCACGAGAATATGACTAGGTGTAGACAAGTTGTTTTGTATGCGACAAATATTTTAGTGTATATTATATTTAGTGTATATATATATATATATATATATATATATATATATATATATATATATATATATATATATATTGTAGTTACAAATACGTTTCAGGTACTAATCTGAATAAATCTTTTACTTTTAAAATGTAAGTTTGACACACCCATACTCGCTGTCTGGGGGATCGCACATGAAAAGATTTATAAGGGCAGGAGTCCACCGGTAATATCATTCATCCAGTTGTGGGGCACGTATTGAAAGGGCACGGTTTCTCACGCTCTTGCGAAAGGCGATCCAGTCGCGATCTTAAGAATAATGTTTTAGAAAACTGAATTGCACATGTCTGTCAGTAATATTTTTTGACCGTTGAATTGGTATTCGCTTGTCTCATCACATTTTCACCGAATTATGCATGTTTAAATCTCTTCGAAACATACGAGTATCTCAAATAATTGTGTATAATTAATTTTAAACAAAGTTCCTTCTGTCCTTGAAATTGCATTAGGTAAGTGTGCACCATTTTCTTTAACGAAACCAACAATTATATCGAATTTATAATCCTTTCATGGCCCTTCAGAATTGAAACAGATTTGCTGTTTTGTCATGTTCCATTCATCGGCAATGCAAATGGCACTCGACGTGTTTGCATACGTGGCCCCAGAGTTAAGCATTCTGCCAATAAGCGGCTCTGACTTTGCATTTCGAGTGGACCGGGTACACTCTCGACTGCGTCAAGGGCTTTCATTACGGCCGTCTAGCGGCTTCGGTACAAACGAATACAACTCTCCCAGATTTTCTTTGAGAACTCCTGCTAGGTGTGTAAGGCACTGACAATGAGCGTTGGTGGGCGGACGAGAGAGCGGGCGAGAGAGCGGGCGAGAGGGCGGGCGAGAGGGCGAGGGGCAGGGGCGAGGGCGAGGGCGAGGGCGAGGGCGAGGGCGAGGGCGAGGGCGAGGGCGAGGGCGAGGGCGAGGGCGGGGGCGAGAGCGAGGGCGGGGGCGAGGGCGAGGGCGAGGGCGAGGGCGAGGGCGAGGGCGAGGGCGAGGGCGAGGGCGAGGGCGAGGGCGGGGGCGAGGGCGAGGGCGAGGGCGAGGGGGAGGGCGAGGGCGAGGGCGAGGGCGAGGGCGAGGGCGAGGGCGAGGGCGAGGGCGAGGGCGAGGGCGAGGGGGCGAGGGCGAGGGGGCGAGGGCGAGGGCGAGGGCGAGGGCGAGGGCGAGGGCGAGGGCGAGGAGGCAGAGAGAGGAGGCGGGGCGAGAGAGCGGGCGAGAGAGCGGGCGAGAGAGCGGGCGAGAGAGCGGGCGAGAGAGCGGGCGAGAGAGCGGGCGAGAGCGAGAGCGACTTCGCCGCCGCAGATCGGCTTACGAACTGAGCATTTCCCGATGTCCGCTCTCCTGTGTTCCTGGAAGCCAAATGAAGGTGGTGTATGGGCCCCGGGCTGTGTCGTTGGCGCTGAGCTCTTTACTTCTTGACTGAGGCTTTCGCTTTCGATTCCAGGGAACGCAGTGGTCAGAAAAATCGGCTTCCACCTCAAGCCACGGCACCAGTCGTGGAACTTACTGCATATTTAAAGTTTCTACCGAGAACAATATTGGCGCTCTATTTAAGTAGTGTTGCTTGTATACGCTTTCACGCTATGTACTAACTTCTTACGTACTACATTTATTCTATTTAGACGTGTGCAGTGTCGCAATGAAAGCCTTCTAGCGCCTCTGACTCCGGAGCTGCGGGAGCTAAGCGCTCGGGCCACAGGGCCGCCTGCGGGGCCGCTCGCGGAGCCGGCACGGCCCAGCGCGACTGGCGCTGACAGCGGCGGCCAGCGTGCGTTATGAGCTGCCCGCAATAAACGCGGCGGCGGCGGCGGCCGACGCCTTCCCCGCCGCCCCCGGATCTCCCCGTTCCGGCCCGCGCCGCGCCGCGCCGCGCGCCAGGAAATCGCTGCTTGGCCGCATGCGTCGCGCCGCGCGGCGCCGGGTGGAGTTGATCGCTGCGGCCGCGCGTGCTGCAGCCGTCAACTGCGCCCTGGGGGAGAGAGGGTGTCCAGGCAGGCCACCATCAGCCACTTTGTGTCTAAGGGAAGGGAGTGAAGGACATGAGATGTACTTGTGGTTTGCCATTTCTTGCCGTTGCTTTAGCCAGGAGTGTCAGTAAAATGTATTTTTTTTTTATTTTAGCTCGGCACTAATTGGATATAAGATGATAAACGATCAAACAAAACAAACCTTGGTTTGTAAATTGAGAATGTGTTACAATAGAACAGTATTACATCAACTATCTATATTGTTTTTAACTTTTCGACTCAGGGTTTGAGTCTTCATTAAGTTACACTTTAAAATGTAGGCCTTGAGAAGGAAAAGATATCAGGAAAACTCCGAAGTAAATGACAATAACAATTTAAATATTCGTAAATTACAAACATATTGCAATTAAACCCATTAAAGTATAAATATAAAGACAAAAGATTAAATATAAGAACTATAACAAAATTAAGAGAATGGATCAAACAGTATTATGATACAAACTTATTTGATTTTTATTTGATATTATGATCATTAATTTAATCGCACATGGTGATTCCAACATAGCACTAGTCAACATAAAACATTTACCAAATTCTGATATTGTTTAGCACCTAATTTTTCATCTCAAACAACTATAGAGACTGTTAAGGCGGCGATATAGTTAAGTTATTGAGTTGTGAAGATTGCGTCGAAAATCCGAAAATATATCTTCCCGAGTGTCAAAAAGGAAGTTTCCGAAACCGAAAAGTATTAAGACTGTTCAAAAAAGTCCCTTATATTACAAAAAAATCCTCATTTTTCGGTGTTTACCCCCTAAATATTTTCCATTGGGTCAAATTTACTGAAAAATAAAATTTCAGCTCAATAGGCCTATATTAACCTGACCCGACTTGAGCGCGAAATTTGAATCTTCGGAATAATTGGTTTTGTTGTTTCAGTGTTGATGTGCTCTCGAAAATTCACCAACGTTGATTTCATCTGAACTTAGAAGTTCGTTATCTCAATCGTCGGAAGGATGAAGGAGGTAGGCAGGAGCAGAAGATGTAGACTCTTCACACTGTTTCTCTTTCTTTTTCTATTCTTGTAATTCTCTTTGTCCCGCCTTTTCTTCTTTATGCGCGAGATTGTAGTCTACTCGTGTAAGATAGTAGAGAGTAAAAACATGTGTTTTTCCAATGTCATCATTTGTAAAGTATTCGGATGTCCAGTATCAGTTAGATGGTTGAAATTATTTCTAAACTCCTCTTCACGATGATTAACAATAGCTTTTTACTTGTTTGCGGTCTTTTTGTTTGTAATTTTCTCCACTCCGAATACAAGTTAAAAAGTTTTTTGCGAACAATGCTGATTAGCTCTTGTCGGAGTTCTTGGTTTCTCATGAACTCACGAACTATAAGTTTATACTTTCATTAGCTGTTAATTTGACTTCCCTGTGTTATAAAATAAAACTTTAAGCTCTTGTTTATTTGATGATAAATTGTGTCCAGTTATTTGGTGCTTTATATTAATAATTAATATTATTTCCTATTGAAAGCACACATTCCTCGGCACTGCCTATGACACTAACATATGACATTATGTTAGATTAGTGACCTGCAACCAGGTCTGACACAGTCAATTAAAATTCAGCAGTGGGTGGTAGGTTTGGACTTGTCCGTCATGCGAGTCCGCGCTCAAGTTGGTACGGGTTAGAATGCTGCGATCTCAACAAAATTTTTGTGTATGCATGTTTTCAGGTCATTCAAACCAAATTAGAGGGTGATTGTTAAAAAAATTTGAAGTCTCAAAATAAGGCACACCCTTATATATACATACATATATAGGGACTATCGTCCCTATATACCACTACCCCTACCGTCTTCAGGCAGAAACATCATAAAAAAGTTCTCTCTTTTTCTACAGCGTTAGAACGTTTCCTAAGATCTTTTAATTCCGGCCTCTGGAAGGCAGGGAAATAAACTCGATAGCAACTATTGGGCGCTTCTATCGTTCAACTCGAGATGCCCACCCTGGGCCCTCCGTGCTTCCTTTCCCTTCGCCTGCGCCAGATATTTCCGGCGAGCGCAGCGGGTCTGGCCCCTGGGGAGCGCCGCCGCGGCTCGCACGCGCTCTGGCCCCACCACGCCGATTGCTCTCGTTGGTTTGTCCATTCGTCCGTTCGCTTCGCTCGCTCGCGCCGCGGCCGGGCGCTCGCCTTTAAGCCGGCCGTGACCCGGCCGGGTCGATCCCGGGTCCGCGGGCCCGGCTGCCGCTGCGACCCTGGCCTCCGCGCCGCCCGGTCGCCTGCGCGCGACCTTCCGCTGCTGCGGCACGCGCCCTGCCGCTCAACCCCCCCTGCCACCTCTCGGCAGTCGCGTGCCCGCTCCTGGATGTGACCTAGTTTTCTTTGTTGGAATAGGGTTGGTAATGTCAAGTTAACTTTTACGATTTCCTCTAAACAATGTATCCCAACGTTGATTGCTTTCTTTAACACCCGTTAGGAGCTTTAGCGTGAGGTACGCTCTCTGGAACTTGCTTCTCTGCCATCACCTGTTCCTTGCGATCTCCCTCCACTTCTCGACAGTGTTGTAAAACTGCGATGGGTTTCTGCAGGTATGCACGTTGACGCTGTTACCTAATTATCTTAGTTGGGAATTGGGTCCATAATGTCAAGTCAACATTTCCGAATGAAACGTAGTTCATATTTCTGCTAAACCAATAATCGCATCGTTGATTGTTAGTTTCACGCCATCTAAGCCATGCATCACTTTCTCTGACCCCTGACATCTAAACCAATCTCCTCCCCTCGTCCGAGTCTCATCTCTGAAGACTACAACGGGTTTCTGCAATGTGATGCTGAAAATCTGGACAACGTAAAGTTATCAATCGTATACAATTTCTGGTTCAACATTCAAATGTGTAAGTTTAGCTGAAAATACAAACAACAACTACTACTCACATCTCTTTAATTGTAACTTTCCACTGATTGATATATTTGCCATGCGGTGCGCTCCCTTCATCTCATTGCCGCTCCCTGCATCTCATGCTCCTTGCCGGATGAGTTTCGACACTAGCTTTTCAGCTAGGTCGAATTTAGTCGCTGTCTGGAGGAGAATTCTAGCGGCCGGCTGCTTTGATCGGTAGTTTTCCGTGGTTTCTCCGACCAACACCAGGTGAATGCCGGAGCAGTATCCTAACAAACGGGCCACGGACCGCGCGCGATCTTTTCTCCGTATTCCTTGTCCTATCCTCTCCCCTTCATACACACACTTACCCTAACGTACCACAATTGCCGGGAGACCGGTCGGGGATTCAAAAATTGTCCCGGTTGGGGCGATGCCCCCCTGGTGGGAGATACATGGTTTGGGAAAGCCCCGCTAGTCGACGGTAGGTCGGCCAGCGGGGGAAGACCACCGCCATCTCCCGATGAGACACACATACACTACACTTACAGGACTAATGCCCTTATTAGTTGACGCCCCCAAATCACTATCAATCCATCAATCAATCCGGATGAGATAAGCTCAGAGCCAACATTGCCGATGCCTTTGCATCGACTCCGGTAGGCAGGTCCTAGGGTTCTTGTCCTGACGGTGATGGCGGATTTTCGACATAGGAAGAGTTCAGTCGCTGTCTGGAGGAGAATTCTAACGGACGGCTGCTCTGGTCGGTAGTTTCTCGTGATTTCACCGACGAATATCAGACGAATGCTGGAGACACCCTAACAAACGGTGCACGAAACACGCGTGATCATTATTTCCTTTTCCTTGTTCTGCCCTTACCCCTTACGCTGACCAACATTTGATGGACTACATTACCGCACATGTTGGGAGCTGGGCGTGTCGCAGCTGGGAAAGTGCCCCGTTTGGGGGAGATATCTAGAGCGGGGGAAATTCCGCAAGCCCATATGCGAATGGCACCGGATCCCACCATCCAGTGGGGAAAGAACATCGGCACCTTCTGCGATTAAAACATCCACCACACGGAACTAATGACAACGGGTTGAAGTGTCACGATCCATCAATCAATCTTTTTTTTTCCCCGTCACGTGTAATTCCTCCAAACTGCTTCTCTTGACCGTCTCTAAGGACACCGATAGTTCGCCGCAAATTCGCCTACAGTTGTGACCTAACTTACGATTAGGAATCAATAACATCATGCCACATTTTCTGATTAAAGCAAATAGTACAGTATGAAGCAGCGGAATTGTTCGGTACCCGAGAAAAGTTTCTGCTAATGAAATGTGTAACACACATACTTACATAGAATACACATTGATTTCAAAACTGATGTTGTGGCATAGATTCATTTGTCCTTTTACACAAACAGCTTCAAGTGAGTTTTTCGCAATGATTCGCAGGAGTTTTTCTCGCTCGCAACCGTGACCTAAATTACTTGGTTCGGAATTAGATAATATCAAGTTACCGTCTTCTCTTTAAAGTAAATATGATGTTGTCATGTGTTCAAAACAATAGTGCATGATCCAGTTATTTGCACTACGCCGACCAAGCTCATCGGCAGATTACTTTAGAGAGCAATTCCATCTGATGTGACATTTTTTTCCCGGTGGTCGGCCAGTGTCAGGCAACTATTTAGCGATCTTTCTAGACTGACCTGCGAGAGACTTATTTATTCGTTATTAAAACTGGGTGGAAAAATTCCACCTCTAATATTGGTAATATGAAATTGAAATGGAATAATTATTTTTTATAATTGCAGGTATTACAGAAAACTAGTGAGAAGCAATATTTTCTATATTTTGTTTTGTTTTGAAAAAAATAATAGGATTCAGGTGAATGACACATTTAATTTTTGGATTATCTCCATGTATTTTATCCTTATCAATTAATCATATTTAACATTTCTCAAATGCACAGTTTAATTTAAATTAAAATAATTATTAGAATAATTATAAGCAAGACTGTTGAACCAAAAACGAATTTTTCTTGCAAAATAACTTCTATAATATGTTCCATGAATCAAGTTTGCTTTTTGAGAGACAATTTTGTCATACATGTCTCCGTCTTAGGTCCATAAATATTCATTGGGAGATATATTTATGTAAAGAGCGTCTTTAATTATAGAAATTTTCCTTTTCATATCTGTCGGGCTACTTTCGATTTTGCCAGTCTTCGTGTCCGGTTGCCATCTATCGGCGCCTGAGGTACCTTTGAGGGTCTCCCGCGTTCACTACCGCTTTCACAGAAACTCTTGTCGGTGAGTGGTTCTCTCGTGCTCCTCGGACTACACGCCGACGTCGCCCTTCGGCCAATCGCAAGAGCGCACTTACGCAATTTGTTCGGGGAGCCCGAGGGCATATCTCAGTATTTGTTCCACTAATAAGGGAGAAGGGAACAATTTCATTTGCAGACTTTACACCCAGTTACGGGTAAGGGCAAGGGATTAGGGAAGAGTTAGAATATATATAGAAGTGTACCCCATGCTACACAAATAACAGAAGGATCAAGGAGGCCAAAACATCCAGATGTATCACCAACTTCTCCGCTAGTCGGCCCGACCAGGAACGACGGGATTCGAAACTTGAATGATGCACAGAGAAAAGAAAGCGAAAAATTCCTCAACTCAAGGGTGAAAAGGCCAATGCCTATGCAGAATTCAAACCTGCAACACCACTAGCCCCGTCAGCAGCACTACTGCCTTGACAATCGTTGCTGTTTAGGTCGGCACTTCTTTGTTAAAATCTACCCAATTTATTCGTAATATGCCTTTTACGTTTACCACGAGAAGATTCATTCTATATAATTCTACCTCTACCTTTTAAAAAATGTGACGTGCCGTTTTGAGAGTTGTAGTAATTAAATTTCAGTTCACTAGTAACATTGAGAGAGTTGAAAGTCAATCAGTGGGTGATGAAGCACCTTTTAATTGAACAGTTTTTCGAACCTATTCAAATAAGATTAAGTGAACCACAGGGAGCCGTGCCGACCATCAGGAATGAAAGATGATCTCTTTTCTCCCTGGCGGAGCACGAGTCCAGCCCGAAGCCCTACCCGCTGCCCTGGAACGACTTCTGAATTTCGAAATGCGTTTGCACTGTCTTATGTTGGTGTTGCGATTCCATTAAGTTCTGTGTGTAGTAGCGTTTTGCTTACGTGTGTATGATGTCTTGATTGAAGTATAAAGGGTATGTTTTATCACTACTATGTATTTAAAGAATTGGTATTATTTTTTTTATGTCAGTTCCATTTAAACATTGATTCCTAAAAAAACACCAAGAAAATAGTATTCGATAGAACGGCTTTCAACACCAGCAACATCAAACTTATACATTCGTCTACATTATGCTTTCCTGAGTGACTGTTGTGATCTGTATCCGTTATGACTTGAGTCAAATCAGTAACTAGCCAACTGACGGAATTAAATGTGTTCGTATGTAAGTAATGGAATACGTTTGTTATGAAACATCCATAAATAAAATTAGTTTATTTCTAATTTCCGAATTAAAAATTCAAGACAAGATTCAGGGATCCATTTATGAGATTTGGAATCTCATAATACTACCTCAGAGTGGAGTTAGCATCAGCATTTTTTATCAAATTCCTCTTGGATGCACAATGACACTTACACTTACACTTATTGTGTTACGACAATAGTCTTTCTGGACCTTTGACTATTAATTCGAGACTGATGATTTTCATGACAAAGTGTGTTAATACAAGGATTGGTGTGTGGATTTCCTTATTGTGAGAGTCGGAAGTGTATGCACTTTTCCGCTGGCAGGTGAAGGAAAAAAATTCTGTGTATCAATGGTGAATCTGCGGTATCTACTTGTCTGGAATATACAAATTGTTAGAAATACATTCACCAGTTATTATTCTTTGATTTTAAAAAATCTTGAAGTAAACACGATATCAAAAGCCAATAAATAAATAAATAAAAAGTGGAGTAGTTCAGACATGTAGCATACTTGAATTCGGCATATCATACTTGAATTCGTGAGTACATATTTAAAAAGTCATTGTTGGGCAAAGTGCAAGCACCACACCAGCTATACTGATATGTTTCTCAAAAAATATTTTCGCAAGGTGGAAACCAAATGCTATCTTATCTTTTGCAAATAGAAAACCATTTTATAACTGATTTTATTTTATACATAACATTTTATATTTTATATTATTTTAATATTATATAACATTTTTATATTTTTTATATAACCTTTATTATAACATTTTATACTGATTAATGAGTAATCTAAAACTGCCTATTTATTCCATTAAGAAAAGATTTGAAAAGAGCATAGACTTATCATTCGATGTAGTGTACCTTGTGTGAAGGCCCTTTGCGCTTCTCTCGCCGTGTCGCAGCCTGCTTGCTCCATCCCTCGCCGTCGCCGGGGAAGCCTCCCGCACAGGGCCGGGGATTGCCCGGCGACGCCGCCCCGGGAAGCCCACTGCACAGGCCCTTGCAATCCCCTTGCAAGCCCCTTGCAAGCCTCACCAGCCAGTCGGCGCGCCGCCACCACGCCCCTGGGATAATCGCCCGGCGCCTCGTAAGCCGCGAGCTGTTGCGCCGACGGCACTCGATCGACTCGCGAGCGGCAGTCCGTTCACATATATCTCGCGGCCCGTTGCTCGCACGCGTGGTAATGTGTGTGTGTATGTGTGGGCGCATGTATGTGTGTTCCCTATGTTACCCGTTCAGTTGCCGGCAAGGAAGTGCAAAGCCAGCATTTGACACCACCTTTAAAAAAATCTTGCTTCTTGTTGCAATAAATTATCTTAATAAAAAATAGTATAACTGAATTTTATCAGTCATCCTTTTTAAACTGTTTATTAGTATGCGATTTTCTGAAGTGCATAAGAATGTATTAGAACAGGAAACTAGTTAAGTAAACTTAATAATTCTTGTAAAGAAGAATTCATTTAAAGGCGTTTAATAGCCAAAGACGAAAAAAATACTTACAATATTACAAGTAGACTGTAGGATGGAAATTTAGAGACTGAACATATAGGAAAATTTAGTTGTTTGATTTATTTAGATTCAGGACCCTGAGAATGTTCTGATAGAATAAACCCCTCGAACAAGACTGAATAATGTCTTTGTGAAATAATATTTAATTTAATTGCACATTAATAATGGTATTTCACGACAAGATTTCTGCTGTAAGAAAAAAAAGTTTTTTGTGTAGCAAGTGCAGATTGGTTGAGAATTTGTTTCCCCTGATTTTGCGCCCACGTGCGGGGCAATCGGACTCACTGCTCTGAATCTGGCCCCCACTACAGACGACGCAATACTACTCATCGCGAGGCGTTTCATTCTCCTGCCGTTTGTTTGGTTAATTATTTAGTATTTCCGTACTTCTCAGCTGTGGTAATTAGTCATGTAAGTATAGTAAAAGATTTAACCCAGGTGTACCTCTCTCGCTGAAACTTCTTGAGATTCGAACTGGACGTAGCTGATTTCATGAGATTCGTCAGCTCACGGGGGTTTGTCTCTCAAGATACTCGTATCTTCCCCAGCAGAGCACCTCCTCAGCTGAGATGAGGTCTAAAACCCACGACTGTTCCCCGTCCGACATGTGTGATAGTGTAATGCATGTAAGTTTGTGGAGGTGCGTGCGGGGGTAAGGGGAGAGGAGGGCACAAGGATGAAGGATCACAAACACACCGTTGCACTTTTGTTTGGGTACGGCCTAGTACTGTCAGAAACTACCGATCAGAACAATCGGCCGCTAGAACTCTTCTCTAATCAATGGTTGAATTCGACCCAGCTATGTAGCTTGTATAGAAAATCAGTCAATATAGGAACCATCGGTCAGAGATGCTGCCGAGACAACGGCAATGCTCCCACTGCGCCATCTCCGCCGGCTCGCGCCGTGCGTCGTGCTGCCCGTTATGCTGTATTGATTAGCTTGCGTCGCGTCGGCCTGCGGCAGTGGGGCGTGCATTGTATGGTTAGTGTACTCGCGGAAATATTTATTGGTTGTTTCATGTGCGTACGTGGAACATTACTCTCTAAATTTCAGTTGAATTGGAGAACTGTAAATTGGTAAAATGGGATATGGTTGCTCGTGTTGCTGTATGATATAAGTGATAAGAGAACTGCAGATTGGAAAATTGTGTTTTCATCCGCAGTTCAATGAATTTTTCTAAAATTATATTTTTTATTCACGTAATCATTTATTTTCAAATTCAATGAACTTGACGTAACACATTTAGTTGCCTGTGTATGTGTCAATTTAATTGTCCGAATATTTAATCGTGTATATGTGTAGTTCACATATGTTTATGTATGTTTTGTGTGTGTGTGTGTGTGTGTGTGTGTGTGTGCGTATGTGTGTGTACTTTTCCCAATTTAAGCGATTACTTTTATTACCCATTTACTTTTATTGAACGAGACATGGTCAATGCATTGTGTCGGGGAGCTCTCGCTTATTACCACTGAGAATAAAATTTTCTATATTTATCTGTTCCTTTGCAGGGTAACTGAGAATGAGTTCAATAGAAACTCGAAAATGATGAATCGACTTAGGTGGCTTAGGGCACCAACTAATCTCGCTGCAGTGGCTCTGACTGGGAGGCCCTAAGGTTTGAGTCGCGATGTTGCTAGATTGCTAGGTCGAATTTAGTTCTGTCTACCGGCCGACTACCCTGATCGGGGCGTTTTCCGTGTTTTTTCCTATCAACACCAAGCGAATGCCGAAAGAATATCCTAACAAATGGATTACGGATCGCGCGCGATCTTTTTGTCGTTTTCCTTGTGTTATCCCCCCCTTACTTACACATACTTTTACTTACATGCTCTTACGTTATGACTGTCTTATTATTAAATATAATACTGTAAATATAGTCCTATATATATTTATAGACAGTCAAATGATTGTGGGTAAGAAACTGGAATGACACTTACATGCACTACTCTATCACACATGTTGGGAGACCAGTCGGAGGCCGGGACGTTGCCCCGCTGGTGGGGATACCTGGTTGGAGAAAACCCCGCAAGCCTGCGAGTAGGTCGGCAACGCATCTCTCCATTCAGCGGACGAAGATCACCGTCACGTCCTGCGATAGAACATGCACTGCATTTACAGGAATAGTGCACATAGCATTTGACGCACCCGGAAACATGAAATAATCAATCAACCGAAAATTACATTTTATTCTGTGGGAGGGGAGGGGGTCTATACAATTCGGGAATAAATATACAATACCAGTTAATGTAAAGTTTTGTCAAGTTCAAATCCTGTTTTCTCAAAATGTTGTCATTCGAGGAAAATGGCGTATGAAATTTGTTGTTCATTTAAGTGATATTCTAGTATGTTAATTGATTTAGTATGGATATAATAAACGTAAGCAACTGTAATTTAATGGAAAATGAAGCTAATATGTATTCTGTTCTACGTGCATCAGTATTGGGTTCGTGCAACTGCAATAGTGCGGTGCTGTGGATAATTTAAATTGGTGTATTTCAAAACATTTGCATGATTTTCCCTAGTTTTGTTAACTTCACTATTTCTTTTTTCACATGAAGGTGAAAAGTCGCTTAATACTTCAAACGTCAAACTTGATACCTCATAGTTACATCAAACGTGAACAATCTCCTGGAAGGAAAATAACATTTTGGGCATAGGACTGTAATTCAGATGTTCTGTTTTAAATTCTTGTTTGACCTGTTTTCTTCTTCCAAGAGCGGAGGCATATGTTTTAAACTTTCCGCAGCGGTGGTACTCGTGCTATTCTTTTCGTAATAACAGCAATTGTGTGCGGTCCATTACGGCAGGTAGTTTGTAGCAGTGACTAATGGTTATTGGTTCCATCGACCGCCAAACGTGTGTTAGCGGAATCTCTTGACTAAGAATCATTACAATCGAGAACTTACTGCCGTCTGGCTAACGTCCTATTGCGGCTTTTATTTTGTATTTAATTTCAATTACACAGAGAAGAAAAAAGTATATCCGTAAAGGCGGATTTTATAATATAATTAAATACTTTGATCATAGAGTAGTACAAAATTCTCAAATTGTAAACACATGAATTCGACTTTCATGCAAACTCAATAATGTCTTCGATGCATTTGCGCAACTTGCCGTATTTTTTACTTAAGACAATTTATGTCTAGATTTCATTTAGAATGTGGTAGGTCGAATTTTAATAGTTAACACGTAGGTTTAATCTTTCCGCTTTTCCTTCATCAGAAAATCTGGAAAGTTAACGGTACGAATCAACTTTACATGTTATATTTGTTCTGACATTGAAACAGAATGTTGCCGGAACAAATTTGGAGGAATTGAAACGTTATAAACTGATTACAAAGAATACTGCAGTCAAGGTGTGGAGAAAAAAAACACTCAATTGTCTGGATATTTCTTGTGTGCATTTTTGGCGATTAATGTTGCAAATTAAAATACTGAATGGCGCGATAGTAAAAGTTCGTAATATACTACTTTGTAAGCTACCAGAGATCATTTAGCTCCCAATTCTCTGTCGTGTGAGATAGAGCGATAATGGACACCACTTTATTTGCTGAGCACGAAGCAATTACAGGTACTTTCTGCAGGCAACGGCCTGGCTAGTTTCTTGCTCCACACTGCAACTTCTTGTCCCCGCCTTCGTCTAACGATACGCTCAACCCTATACCTTGTTCCACCGCTTCTCCCTCTCTTGTCTCAATCTACTACTTCCCGTCTCCTTTATGCAGTTCTCCACTTAGCCGCTCGTTCTTTGCTCTCGCACTTTCGTATCAGAGCAACATCGTTCGGGAATTCTCTTGCGTACCAAACATTACTGGGTACTACTCATACTGGTTGCCAACGGCTCGTATTTTTAACCGGTTGAACGGATGAAGGAGGGAATTGCTTTATTCGCGAATTCAATTTTTTCTGTTTTGGCTTCAGTTAATCGACAAATTTTGTTGCCCAAACGTTGAAGCTTGAAGAGTGATGCAAATAGTTTAACACAAATACGGAGGTTACCAAGGTATTTCTTTGCAATGGATTCAGTTGTCGATTAGTATTTGACTTTTCAGTGAAGATTGAACTTGAAAGCCATTGAATCCGGGGGTTATGTGGAATGAGGTAGGTTATTCCAACAGTTTGTATTATTACGAATATTTAAAACCTTTGTTTTATTACGAATACATCCCAAATATTTTTTTGTCTATAATTTAAGAAATTATTTCAAACTATCTGATATTGATTTGCTTCTTCTGGCATCTTTTGTCTATTCGGTAACGAAGTTGACTCCATTACCATCCCATTTTCACTACACTACTATCAACCACTTCGCTCATCCCCTTCGATTTACGCACATCGTATACTTCATCGTGGTTCTTTAGAGGCTGCCCGTGATGCCGTCGTAAACTTGGTTCCGGCCTCTGCCGCCGCTGCAGCGCAACACTGCGGCGGCGATGCTGAACGATGCAGCTGCAACGAGGCTAATCAACCGCGGAGTCGACGCACGCCGCGCCGCCTCAACCGGTTTACGGCGATTCCAGCGGCGGTGGCGGCGGTGGCGGCGGTGGCGGCGATGGCGGCGGTGGCGGCGATGGCGGCGGTGGCGGCGGTGGCGAAGGCGGTGGCGACGGCGGCGGCGGCGGCGGCGGTGGCGGCGATGATGATGGCCGTCCACTCGGGAAAGATTACGGCCGGACGTCCTATGGGCAGGATGGGCTGCGGAGAGGAGATTGACGATTTCATTAGCAGCCACTGTAGATAAAGTTATTATGAACAATAAACTTCTCACAATTGGCAATACTTCCGAATATATCACATTTTCTTTACGGAAATATGTTTCGTTTTTATATTTCATTATTTTTGTTATTGGAAATACGTCTTTTTGCAGCCCTTTATTCAATTTATATCAGTTTCGTGATATTTTTTTAATTTAGTCTCTGAGGTATTTACGTTTCATGTAAAGTATTGAAGTAGTTTTGGCAACGCGCGCGCACGCACACACGCACACACACACACACACACACACACACACACATGCGCGCACGCACGCACGCACACACGCACGCACGTTCGCACACACGCGCGCGCGCGCACACACACACACACACACATATATATATATATATATATATATATATATATATATATATATATATATATATATATGTGTGTGTAAAATAAATTCTCGAAGAACGTACCCTACTCATAAAAGACAGTAACTTGTTAAGATTGTATATCATATGATAGGCCTAACGTGCTTCGTCATAAACATTGATTATAAAAAGTTTTGGGAGTTGTTTTCAAACATATAAAATAAAGAATAAAAAACATTATTTCATAACAATTTATTGAAATTATTTCAATAAAACTCTAGTATCATATTCATTATCAAGATTAGGCAATACGCCTATTGCGAGAAGATCTGCCTGTACCGAAAATGTATATTTAATCCTTATAAATTTCCGTACCTTTAATTCTTGTCAGTTTTTTTATTTATTCATTAACGCTATAGTTATAAATCAACGCATTTCTACATGCATTTCCCGAAAACTGAGCGCACGTTGTACGAAACGCCAAGCGAGAGAGCACGGCGTGATGAATGCAAATGACGCGCCATGAGCTGGCTAAATTCGAGAGCTACTCTGCAGGGTCTCCTGGGTCCCGTGGGCGCCCGTGGGGCGGTGGGACGGGAAGGAGGGGCGGGGACGGAGAGTAGAGTGATAGGACGGACAGGTTCCAGAGTAAATGTGTGTGTGCGGGGGGGAGGCTGGAGTAATGAAAGGGTGAGTGGACGTGCGAGTTGTACGGTGGGTGGAGCATGATTGCAGGCTGGAGAGTGGGTGGATGGATGCACAATCTGGGGAGTGGGAGGGGCGCGGTTGGGCCGGAGAGTGGGAAGCAGGATGGTGGGCAGCAGGGAGAGCAGGTGGGTGCACATTCGGGGTGACGTGAAGTGAGATTGCAGGCTGGAGAATAGGCATGTGGATAGGTCGCTTTGCAGGCTGGAGGGCGGTATGGAATTTGGTTGGTTTGGAGGGGATGCCCAGTTTGAAGGGGTTGGTCGGATTGGAGGTGTTGGTCAGTTTGGAGGTGGTGATCGGTTGGGAGGGGTTGGTCGGTTTGGAAGAGGTTGGTCGGATTTGGAAGCGGTTGTGCGGTTTGGAAGCGGTTGTGCGGTTTGGAAGCGGTTGTGCGGTTTGGAAGCGGTTGTGCGGTTTGGAAGCGGTTGTGCGGTTTGGAAGCGGTTGTGCGGTTTGGAAGCGGTTGTGCGGTTTGGAAGCGGTTGTGCGGTTTGGAAGCGGTTGTGCGGTTTGGAAGCGGTTGTGCGGTTTGGAAGCGGTTGTGCGGTTTGGAAGCGGTTGTGCGGTTTGGAAGCGGTTGTGCGGTTTTGGAAGCGGTTGTGCGGTTTGGAAGCGGTTGTGCGGTTTGGAAGCGGTTGTGCGGTTTGGAAGCGGTTGTGCGGTTTGGAAGCGGTTGTGCGGTTTGGAAGCGGTTGTGCGGTTTGGAAGCGGTTGTGCGGTTTGGAAGCGGTTGTGCGGTTTGGAAGCGGTTGTGCGGTTTGGAAGCGGTTGTGCGGTTTGGAAGCGGTTGTGCGGTTTGGAAGCGGTTGTGCGGTTTGGAAGAGGTTGTGCGGTTTGGAAGAGGTTGTGCGGTTTGGAAGAGGTTGTGCGGTTTGGAAGAGGTTGTTCGGTTTGGAAGCGGTTGTGCGGTTTGGAAGCGGTCGTGCGGTTTGGAAGCGGTTGTGCGGTTTGGAAGCGGTTGTGCGTTTTGAAAGCGGTTGTGCGGTTTGGAAGCGGTTGTGCGGTTTGGAAGCGGTTGGGTGGTTTGGAAGCGGTTGTGCGGTTTGGAAGCGGTTGGGGAGTTGCGGAGGGATCGAGTTGTTTGGTTGGGCGTGCGGGCGTGCGCGTCGGCGCGTGCGCGATGCGTCATCCGGATTAAGCGCCGGTGGCAGGCGGGCGCCCGCTGGGAGTGCGCGGCGCGCGGTGCTCGCTCGGAGGGTCCGCCCGCTGCCTCCCGCTGCTCGCTCTTTGCCCTGACAGCGCTGCCCACCCGCGCCACCTGCGGCAGGACGCTCGTCTGCCGCGCCGTCGTGCTCATGTCGGCAGCCGTGCTAGATTCCCGTGTTGTGGTGCATGTTCAAAAGAATCACGATTGTTGAAGAGGCAGGCATTTGTGGTAAATAACGCCTTTTAAAATGAAAATGATTTTGTGGAATGTTTATTCCCCGTGAAAAGTTACTCATTTTTGATATGGTAGGTAGGAAACGTGGAGTAAATTGTGTTTTCAGAAAGACCGAATTGCAGGATGTGCCTGTGCAATATATTAACAAATTAAAATTAAAGAGTAAAAAGGAGGTGGGGTGGTAACTATTTGATATAGAGGTCTTGAAAGTACCATTAACATTTATTTTGAATGTTTTGAATAAATGAATAGCTGTTAAAGGGCCCAAGTCCAAAAAACAAAATTTTACAGGAGAAACAAAAAATAGTTTTTTTATTCATTCTATCAAGTTTTGGAAGTACCTGCTGCATTCAAAATCAAACTGTTAACCCAAGTCACATTTCTCACCAGCATACCCAAAATTATAATAAAAATTACTGTCCTAGAAGTATTTAAAAGTAATGGACCGAAGCCCCTTTAACAAATACTGTTTTTCTTTGAGAAAATGAATTTGTACTTTTACACAAACAAGTATTTTTAAACTGATTTTAATTAAATCTATTTTATTCATTTGTCAGTCCTTGATGGTCCTTATCACTCTTGTAGCCACATTTCAAACTTCTGAGAAAAAACTCTTTATGAGTGACATCGATGTAAGGAATTGGAATTACCTCCATTATATCACGCACTTTTTGTTTGTTTACACTATTCTTCCTCGTGGATAGGCAATTCCATTTGCTATTTATACGAATGTGCGTTGATAATTACGTAAGACAAAGGTATATGATCTCACTCCATTGATAAATGGCAAAGCTGTGACGACTCCTGGAGACCCTTCGTCATAAATAAAATGATAGATGATATAATACTGATAGAAAAATGTCCATTGATTGGCAGTCTCATCAGACACTGCATTTTTTGTAGTATTTTTGCCACAAGTTTTTAGAATTTTAAATTGGTACAATTTTGTATTCACTTTGACAACAGTAAAGTAAAAGGAACTTCTATGAAGGATTATTTCAGTCAACTGCCGTAGGCTGTAAATTCTGTCATGCTTGTAAAGAGCTCTTTCCAAATCTTCAAGTAGTATATTCAAATCTGCCTGGAGACACTGTATTTGCTTTCCACTATAAGGACTATCTTTTACTAAAAAAAAATCTGTATGATCATAAAACTAACTTCAATTTTACTCTCAGATGAAGAAAGAAAATTGTATGTTTGCCATGTATATCAACTGGGCTTTTTCCTGCTACTTTAAGGGCTCTTCTGACAATGTTGCAAGAAATACTGGCAGACATACTTCAAATCGTTGTGCTTCAACCAGTAATGCTGATACCAGGTATCTGAATAAATGCTCCCTTCCTTTATTATCTTCTAAATTACTTGGTCTACTCTTTACGTATTCAGCGTCAATCAGACTTTGCAAATAAACATATTGCTCATTTTTACCTGAGTAGCTATTGTAAAACTGCGTTAAGACTGTCAGTCTACTCTCTTATGAAATTCTTGAGAAACAGTTCTTCCGACACGTAGTCAGCACCAAGCGTCAAGATCTCACCATTATCTCAACATGATTTTCGTGCTCTTTTCTCACAAGCGTAGCCTTTTTGACTACATTTTGTTTATAATTACGTCGTTCTCCACGTCTCTTACCTTTTTTCTAACACTATCGTCTGCAGCATCTATTTCAGAAACTGAGTCCATTGTAAATTGTACTGGATTACTGTGTAACTTTATTTCAACACCACACCTCTAACAACGACTAAGTCATATTGCCATATCAACTGTAAAATCGGGCCAAAGATGGGACAGATTCTCGAAGAACATGACTTCATTTTGTAAAAAGGGCTGATGTCCTGGACTTCAGCCCTTTTAACAAATAGAGCAAAGTAGAAGTATGTTTTGTTGACATATGCAGAGTGCGAACTTAGGTTCTTTTAACAGAAATCGGTGTGTCTATGTTCAAAGAATACATTTAGGTAAGAAAAAAGGTTTTTGAAAAAAATGTAACTCAAGCCCTTTTAACAAATAGCTATTCAAATATCTTGTTTTATGGAATCGCACGCACGATCTTGCACGCTTTCTTGAATAGAGACCTCATACATTTCAATAACGGAACTTTCTTCCAACATTTATTACCCACTACGATGCTTACTTTTCGATTCGTAATCTGTATATTACACAGTACTGATTTATACCTTATACTCATTCAATTCATGAGAAACTGGCCGACGCGGGCGGCTGAGATCACCGAGGCAGGCGGGCTGTGACTATTTCGGTCCGAGAGGACGGGGTTTCGAACATTTTTGGCTATTCCCGGCGCGTCAACTGGAATAGTCATTAGTCCCGTCAGTGTAGTGCATGTTTTAATAGCGGGACGAGTTTCCCCTCTGGAGGGCGAGATCCGGCGTCGACCTACCGTCGACTATAGGGGTTCTCCCCAACCAAATATCTCCCACCAGCAGGGCATCGCCCCAGCCGGGACAAGCTCTAAACTCCCGACCGGTCTCCCGGCATGTCAGGTAGTGTGGTGTATGTCAGTGTAAGTATGTGTGTAAAGGGTGAGGATAGGATACGGAAGAGGAAGGAAAGATCACGCGCGGTCCGTGGCCCGTTTGTTAGGGCACTGCTCCGGCATCCACTTAGTTTTGATCGAAAAAAACACGGAAAACTACCGGTCAGAGCAGCCGGCGGCTAAATTTCTCCTCCATACAGCAGCCGAACTCGAACCAACTGTCTAGCTAGTGCCGAAAATGTCACCGTCACCGTCGAAATTCGAACCTTAGAACCTCCCGGTCAGAGTCACTGCAGTGACATTAGTTGATACCCAGAGCTACTTTTGACTGTACGGAATTTCGAGTGCCACTTAGATATGATTACTTACCCGTGCATGGTGGGTTTTCCCACTCACTATGGATCACGTTTCGAAACGTATCCTTTGATTTCTGGCCTGCCTGGAGGGCAGAGGGGCTTTTGCTTTCAGAAACTGCTCTTTGCACCTACGCGTCTCTTTCCGCAATCCCTTATAATGTGGCTTGTTGAGATAGACCTGTCTCCGTGGATCTCGCCTGTCCTTATTCACATATCGATGAATGGCTAGGATAGACTAGGTGGGCCTACAGGTTACTGCCGGATATGATTCTAAGGAGTGCCTCGGCAAACCGAGAAAGGGGAGGGCCTCATTCTGTCACAAAGCTGAATGGATTCGAAAGAATCTCTCTGAGAAAGGTCTCTTCCAGAAATCCGCAACACAAAATACTAGGAAGGTGTCGGGAAGGGCACGTCGCTAGAAGGGCGGCGATGTTAAGGGATGTACTGATCGACAATATACATTCATATATGCGTACATACATATATAAATTATAAACTTGTGTAAGATTTTTTTGGTGGAAATGTTGAAAGGGATTCTACTATTCTTCATACAGTGAATTAATGAATCGACATTTGGTTAACAACATGCAATTTTGTTAAAACACCTCGTATTTCTCTTTACTGTTTTTCAATGGTTAAGAACGGGTAAATACAATCGAAGTTAATACGAAGGGTTATGGTAATTTCCTTTGAACATTTGAATTAAAGCAATTCGGATAACAAAGAAGAAGATAGTATATTTGTAGATTATTGACGTGGAGATTCGTAAAGTTTGCCAGATTGCAGAAGATGTAGGAAGGGAGTTGATTGCATATTCCAAGTTGGTCTTAAAATGCAATGCGCCGGAAACTCTGGGTAGATTTAGAACAAAAATATGATAAATGTTTGAGGAATATATGAGAATGAAATCCGTGACAAGTATTTATGGAGATTTATATTGTTTACATACCAAGCGACGTTTACTACTGAGGTTCTTGTTTTGGAAGTCTTGAACATTATTGATAGATTTGCAACTGAAATTTCGGTTCAAATAAATGCTTAAAGCATCATTTTCACCTACTAATTAGTTATATTTTTCTCATGTAAGTTCATAATAGTTGTTGTAGGCGTGTTCACCCTGATCAATAATTTGTAGACAATGATACGCCACGTTGTGCCTTTTCAGCCTAATTACATCCGATTGCATAGCACGCACAGCAGTTCGCAGTAAGTAATGGTTCACCTTTCCCAATGGAGCCTTTGATGCCGTAGCGTACCAGCTTATTGAGGCTCCCGTACTCAGCGCGGTGGTCGTTTTTGCTTTCTGCAGGTGAGCGATCGCGCGCCGCGTCGTGTCTCGGAGCAGCCGCGGGGGCAGCGTCGGCGGGGGGCGTGGCGCTGGCTGCGGAAGAGCGGGAACGCTGCCAGGTAGCAACAGATTGCACGGCGGCGCTGCCTCGGGCTTGGTGTGCTCCGAGGCCGCCACCGCCCGAAGGCGCGCTAGTCGCCGCTGCTGGCGATCTTATCCACCGTCCCGCTCCTCTGGCTATGTAAACGATGGCACGGTTGATGTTTGTGGGAGTAAGAGAGTTGATGGTAACGGTAATTGTGGTTGTGCAAGCAGTAATGTTAGTTTGGTTGGTTGGTTAGTGATGCCGGGCACGTCAAAGGCTTAAGTCATTAGTCTCGTAAGTGTAGTGCATGTTTTTTCCTCGGGAGATGGCGGTGATCTTTCCCCGCTGGATGGCGAGATCCGACGCCGACCTACCGTCAGCTCGCGGAGTTTCCCCCTAACCAGAACTTTCCCACCAGCGGGGCACCGTCCCAGCCTGGACAAGCTCTAAGCTCCCGACTGGTCTCTCGGAATATATGGTAGTGTAGTGCATGTTAGTGTAAGTGTGTGTGTAAGGGGAGAGGATAGGACAAGGAAGAGGAAGGACAGGTCGCGCGCGGTCCGTGGCCCGTTTGGTAGGGTACTGCTCCAGCATTCGCCTGGTGTTGATCGGAGAAATCACGGAAAACTACCGATCATAGCAACCGACCGCTAGAATGCTCCTCCAGACAGCGACTGAATTCGATGTAGATGAAAAGCTAGTACCGAAAATCCTGCTGCCGTCAGGACTCGAACCTAGGACCTCGCGGTGAGAGGCGCTGCAGTCGATGCACTGAGCTCCGGCTACCGCTTGTAATGTTGATGCATGTGCGAAGTGAACTGTGTTAAGACGACATCAACGTTGTGCCCAGCAGTACCTTGTGCGTCATTGCTTCTGTAAGATCAGCTTCGGTTGATGACTTTTGTGTCGGATACATTAATGGATGTCACAGTGTCCGTCAGACTTTCTTTCCTAGATTTTTGAACAATGTTGTTCACCATTCCGCTGTTGAGACACCGTCGTCAAAGCGAACTTCATCAAATTGAGTCACTCCCGTCATTCTGGATAAAGCTGACTCTATCATGGCAGATATCATTGTTTGTGTGTCTCTTTATTTGTTGACTTTCTGTATCTGCTACCAGAATTGATGATGACTCTTATTTTCAGTCATTCTGCTCTTGTTTAACAGCACGTATCAAGTATTCAACGATTTTGCCGTTATCATCTTCATTGTCGAAGTTCCGACAACGGCCTTTGGAGGCACCATTACGTTGCCCCATTATTTCGCCATTAACCGTTTTAACGTCGGCGCTCTTGCCCAAGGCTCATCTTCTCGCCTACGGAGTCACCTTTGTAATTACTACCAACGCCTTCCTTGCTGCCGTCGCCTCGGTAGGTGAATTTGTGTACAATGGCAATACCGTTTCTTTTAATGAAATGTCACACGTAGCAGCTGCACTATATTTCCAGGTCCTACTGAAAATAATGACATTTGATATCATAAGCGAAAGGTGTTCCACCAGTACTACCTTATTTAAAATGGTCCATGACAATCGACCCTTGGACGATAAAATTCACGTTACGACAAGTACTCTTGTGACAAGTATTTCTTTCTGTGTGGAATTGCATTATCATGCCTCGTGTGTCCGTCGTGACCATACCCACCGCCATCCTGGCGCTGCAGCCGTTGTGGCCGCTGGCATCACCATTCCACCGGCCTCTGGCCACTGCTTCCACGACCGCCACCCCCTCTATCGCTGCCACTGCTGCCGGTTACCACAACCACAACTCCCCACCACCACCACCACCACCACCACCATCATCGCCACCGTGCACGCGTCTAGCTACGGTGGTTGCAATGTCCCCGCCCCCGCCTCCCGGCGTCAACGTCGCGGATTGTGGTAACGGTGGCGGAGGCGGTGGCGGTGGCGGAGGCGGAGGCGGTGGCGGAGGCGGTGGCGGTGGCGGTGGCGGTGGCGGTGGCGGTCAGCGGACTCGCTGCCGCCGGTGCCTGACCGCGCATCCCAAGCACCGCGCCGCCGCGCGCGCGGGCGACGTCCCTCAGCGCACCCGCTTGGTAGCGGCGGCGCAGGGGAATACGCCACCGGGGGCGGTGCGGATTTTCGACTCTAGCTTTCCAGCTATGTCGAATTCAGTCGCTGTCTGGAGAAGACTTCTAGCGGCCGGCTGCTCTGATCGGTAGTTTTCCGTGGTTTCTCCGATCAACACCAGGCGAATGCCAGAGCAGTACCCTATCAAATGGGCCACGGACCGCGCGCGATCTGTTTTTCCTCTTCCCTGTCCTATCCTCTCCCCTTACACACTTACACTAACATGCACTACATATTCTGGGAGACCGGTCGGGCACTTAGAGCGTGTCCCGGCTGGGACGGTGCCCCGCTGGTGGGAGATACCTGGTTGGGGAAACCCCGCTAGTCGACGGTAGGTCGGTGCCGTATCTTGCCATCCAGTGGGGGAAGATCACCACCTACCGATAAAAATATGCACTACACTTACGGGACTAATGACTTCAGTAGTTGACGCGCCTGAAATCACTAACAATCAACCAAACAATCAATTGAATGTGTTACTTGAATCTTGTTTTCGTGCAAGTGGACTTCACGTGATGGAACGGAACGATGACCTTTAATTCAAAGTTCTTGAGTACGATAATGAAACTTGTGAGCATATTTACGGAAGGACATATTTTAATTTATATAATTTAAATTTCAAAACCTTCTAAACTTAATGTTTGGACATTGCCAGAATTATGCAATTGGATAGGATATTTCTATCTATTCTGAAATGATTAATTTTGAACGAAGATACACTGTTTCCAAGTGTAACCCACATATTTCAGGGCTAGCTAGCAATATAGCAAACGTTCTTGGACAAACTAGCAATTTCACTAGTTAGGTAATTCTACATATAAAGACTTTTTTTACTTCTGATGAATAAGCCATACATATTGGAGATAAAAATAGCCATTTCTTGATCATGGACATGTGTAGATTGGAACTTTGGAAGTTTAGCTACTTTTTTGAAACCTCCATTGTTTAGTAACTCATAATAATTTTGATAATTTAAGAGATGAAGACAAGATTAAATTATTCAACGTTTTAGTGAAGTTTCAGGTGGCGCATAATATCTACGTGTGATCTATTATTTTTGAATATTCAGAAAGTAAAAATCCTTATAGTAGAAATTATTTATTTTGAAAAATTGCAATTCGTATTTCTCTTAAAGTATTTAAAGAATACATTTGGTGCCGGGAATTTTTTTAAAGTGGAACAAATTAAGAATTCAATGGGACACAAATTTGCTTGAAATGTAATTTATTTGTGTGAAAGTGGTATGTAGAGATATGTTATTATTTTTAGTTTAATACCAAAAAATGTCAGTGAACGTAAGAGAAGAAAATTATTAGTAGTTCTAAGAAAAAAATATATATTCATTACGACTCTTACTTTTAATGCAGTATTAACTTTCTCCTATCAGCGAAGGCTTGAATTGCTTCAAGGAACTGGAAGTCTAAACTTATGCTGCAGAGCTGAACACAAAGGTTCCGCTTGGCAACAGTTGGCTCGCATTATTTCCCACAATTTCCTTGCTTCATTCATCTCTCGGAACGGAATGTGACGTTTAGCAGGACTCTGCAAGGCCTTTGGAGGGAGAGACTGTTCTGGTTATGGAAATGGAAATGGCGATGACAACGGTGCCTCTTTGAAGGTGAAGGTGAAGGTGAATCGCCAAAAGATACTATATCAAAACATAATGTATTTTTTCTGTCGAACAATGAAATGCACAGAATTGTAGCATCATTGACGAGCCGTAAATTCTTGTAATAAAATCAATAAAATCCGGAAGAATTAAGCAAAAACCTCTGGCATTTCAGGATTGCACAATGTTTTCGTTGCCTGAGTCTGTAGCGCTCCGCTCTGTTGCCGGATGTAACGAGTTTAACGTCTTTTTTTTTTAAATTACAGCTAAACCAAATTTAAAATATGGAATACGCATATGTTCTAAACTGTTGCTACCTTCAATACGACGACGAAATACATTCAAATACGGTACATATTTGACGCTGAGCGGTTGGACCGACGAAATGCGGTGGTGTGTTCGAGCATGATCCCTTCTCAATTGTGGGGGCCTAGGATGTGGGTGGGGAGAAGGTGGGAAGCGCTTTTTAGAGATATACGCATAGCGTTGGTTCTAAAAATTGTGGATGATGGAAACTAGCAGCTGGTGATGTTGATGACTAGCGGAAATGACATATAAATCGAAATATATTTTTCTAAATAGACCAGTGCATTGTATTCATTTCTGAATCAAGAACACTACTAACAATTCTATAGAAAGTTATAGCTGTATAACGCCCGGGAGGAATGCCGGAAAACGCCATAGAATGCGGACAAAGATAGAAAAATACCAAAACCTAAAATAGAAGGAGGAAATATTAACTGGGATCCCTTCGAGCTAAAATTGTCTGTGGTAAGTAGGAAACAACCGCGTAGGTCCAGTGACCGTGGACATGTACTTAATATTGATCTACTGCCATGGAACTTTGTGCACGTTCGCCAGTACGCGAGGCATCCTGCGTGGAATGAGTTCACAATGTTCGCTCCTCTACGTCTGCGTTGTCCCGAGTCGAACTCGGTCGAACTCGGATGTACTCAGTCCGAACTGTAATAGCCCCATGGTAACGAGAAGAATTAGTGATGATGCAAGTGCGTTGCACCTAGCTGGTGCAACCGGTGCACCGCACCGGGACCGCCGGAATCTGAAACTTCTAGTAAGAACTCCCGCAGACGGGGATCTGCAAAGAATAAAACAAATCGCAATAGACGGTTATTTTCTGTATTAAGAAAGCCATATTCTTATACCAATTCGATTTAAAATTTAATTTCGCGTTTGGTAATCACAGATGAGGAGGCCTCATTTTCACTTTCTGACCGGCTGAGGTGGTTCGGGACATTAACTCATGTCACTACAGTGCATCTGACCGAGAGATCCTAGCTTCGAGTCCCGACTGTGGCAGAATTTTCGTTACCAATGAGATAGCTAGGTCGAATTCAGCCGCTGTCTGGAGGAGAATTCTAGCGGCCGGCTGCTCTAATCGGTAGTTTTCCGTGGTTTCTCTGATCAACACCAGGAGGAAGTTGGAACAGTACGCTGACAACGGGCCACGCACTGCGCGTGACATGTCCTCCTATGCGTGACCTATCCTCTCCCTCTACTCACACACAATTACACTTACATGCACTCTACTGCGACACAAGTTGGGAGCTAAGAGCGTGAACCGGCTGCGGCCGTGCCCCACTGATGGGGAGATCCAGGATGAGGAAAACTCAACTGGTTGACTTGTAGGTCAGCGCCGAATCTCATCATCCAACGAAGGAGTAATACCGCTACATACCGTGATAGAAACCCTACCCCGTACGGAACTAATGACCTTAGCAGTTGAAGCTCCCGAAAAAAATACGAATCAATCAATCTATCGACTTTCAGCCCCAGGGCTTCGGAGAACTTCCTCCGCCACTAGATGCAGGAGTGAGGCTCAAGGCCCATTCACAATGCAATCACAAACATAAGCATAACACACAGACATAGACATTAACACAAGCGAAGAGTTGGCGTATTCACAATGTCGAACATAAACACAGGCAAAATAAGAGTTTCTATTGGCTATGAGACGCAGCACACGAATCGACACGAATAGTTCGCCTATCGACTTCGATACTCGATTTTGAGTTAACGAACTGTGATTGGGTCATTCCTTATGTCTGACATAAGCATAAGCACGGAAGCTTGAAGCTTGCAAGCTCTTAAGTTAACGTCTTACGTGTTATGCTTATGCGAACGCATTGTGAATGAGTCCACTTGTAGACGTAGTCCTAACTTTTATGTTAACGCCATGCTTATGCTTATGTTTGCATTGTGAATGGGCCTTTAGAGAGCGACAGTAGTTGTGTGTGTCGGCGGCGGCAGTGAGGATACGGAGGCAGCGGGAACGATGACGCTGTGGGAAAGCTGGTGCGCGGCGGGGAGCTGTTATCGCGCGCTCACGAGGGGACAGAAGCCTCTTGTGCTGCGGCGCCGCTCGCGTGAGCGCCCACTGCTCCTCTCGAGCGCCCACTCTCAGCGATGGAGCTTCCGGGTTCATCTTTCGCGAAATAACTCCTGCACGACCGTCTCTTGGCCCGGATCGCACGTCTCGTACCTGACGCCATTTCTTACGTTGACGTTTTGTTCTGGAGATTACGGTTTCTTTGTTTTGAGAAGCATTGTTTTTGTAAAAGAAGTCGAACTGTCTTTAAGTCCCAAAAAACGTTTTGAGTGATGACGTTTGATTTGAAGTTTGATTGACGAAGTTTCATTGATGATGTTTTGAGTATACAAAGAAATAGTGTGAGTGAGTAAGAGCGTAGGCTTCCGCGGCCGGCGTCATGATTAACTTGGCTATCCGGGAGACGCCGCGTCCAGGGCACAGGTGCGGACGCGGCGTCTCCCGGATAGCCAAGTTAATCGTGAGTGAGTATATTTTGTAATTTCATTTTTAATAATGAATGATGTTGGTATATATAGGACCATAGAGGACCATAGTGGCAATAGTAACCAATCATCACATTGAAATTGAATTGAAATGTAGTCGTTTTAAAATGCGAAGAATTTACGAATGGCTTTCAAATCGCCTGAATGAATTTAAACGTAAGGTCGTAAACAGCTAGAAGTAAGAAACAAGATTCATTTTCTAACCGTACGTTATATTCAATATCTTCTCTCGTAACGAGAAATTGTCTTTTAAGGACAATTAACGAACCTAAAAGATTAATACGCAAACAATAAAGTTGAGTGTAATAGCTTAAATAGGAATTAAACAAAATACAAACTACAAACTTGCAGGAAAACGTCGTTAAGGTAATTAAGAATGCATCGTTTGACTGAGTAAGCCCGAGCACTTTTTTATCTTTCCAAGAACTCTGAAGTGTAGATGATGTTACCAAGCGCGGTGCATGATTCACAGGTTTGGGCACTCAGGTCGTAATTGGACCCGTCCTTATTATACCCGACTTTACCTTCCTGACTCAGCAGTTTTGAAACATAATCTCTTATGAAGTTAAATTGTTCTAATTTTAAAGTTTATGAATCCCAAATTGATGGTTTAGAAGAATAGCTATTACATAACGTTTTAATGATACATTACCTAGGATATATTTAATTGTTAGACATGTTCTTAGAATCACCAATTAGATTTCTTTCGGATATCAAACACATCAAATCCCGTATTGTAGAGGGTATGATAGCTTAGTGGCAACATGGTTGCATCTGGAGCATCGTTGACTAAGAGATCTAAACAGTCGCATACCAATTGGAGAACCTCTTTCCTCCCCCCAATTGATGTTATGGGTAACGTAATGTTATTGGTATAAGACTTACGTGTTCATGGTTGATCAGAAGGTCCTCACGACGGTGGCGAAGTTTCTGAACATTGCAAAGTAGGGCTAGGTTTAATTCATTCAGCTTTAGAAGAGAATTTTAGCGAACGCTGGAGCAGTACCCTAATGCAAGTGGTACAGGCCGCACGCGATTTTTTCTCTCTCATCCTCGTCCTCTCTCCTGACACACACCAACATACACCCTTGCATGGAGTAAACTACACGTCGGGAACTTCAGGCTGACGCAGTTGAGGCGGTGCCCCGCTGTGAGAGACACCTGGAGAGGGAAATCCTCAAATTGACACAGGAGACGAATCTCACGATTCAGCGGACGGGGAACACCCCCACATAACACGCACTGCACTTATGGGGTGACCTCCTCGGGAAGATACCGCGACCGGAATTAGTACTGCCTCAAACCAGTACAGTTTTAGATTGGTTCGGTGCGCAGCCGCCTGTGGTGCATTCCCGGGCGAGAAGAGGGCGCCGAGGGAGGAAGTGGCAGTGGGCAGAGGGAGCCCAGCGCTGCCTTTACGACGCCCCTTCGCGCCGTTATGCGCCGGCCTGCGCGGCGGCCGCGATGATTGCATATTACAGCGCTCTGGGCGCCTTTCGTAATTCGATGGAGGAATTTTTAATCAATAGCGACGGAGCCCCTGTGGCCACCCTGGGCGATGCGCAGAAGAGGAAGGGAAGTGGAGGCGAAACAGAAGAAAGTTTGGAGAAATGAATTAGGGAGTGACAAGAGATGTGAAGATATTATAGGTATACGGGGGAAGAAATTGTTCAAGGGTAAAAGTTGATGGAGAATAGAGACGCAAACATTGAAGGAAAAAAACGTTTATTTTATCGTTAGAATGGTTTTAGTGACGAAAATGAAAGAATTGGTGGAGAAAGAATTAATGATGTTCCAGAAGAGTGTGAAGAAAAGTGAAGAGTAGTGGAGGCAATATTTAAGAAAAGCATTTTGCAAAGAATATTGACGTAATAGGAAAAATTGGATGAAAAATGATGAAAAGAAAGAAATCCATGTGAATGGAAAGCAATTAACACATTTGTGTTAATTGAATAGATGGTGTTCCGAGTTCTGGTCAAGGGAGTGATGAACGGGTTCGCGGCTGAAGTTGTCGCTGAGTCAAGGTAGAGAAAACAAACGACTCGATGGGCGTACAGGAGGGAAGGTAGATGCAGAATGTACGATGAACGTAAATGAAGTACGACGAATAGCTTCCAGGAAGGTCCATTAAGCTCCCGCCCTCTCCTGCTGCGCTTTGGAATTACGACGCAGCTCACCTTAGTCGCGGCGTGGATGCGTGCGCACGGGTGGGGGATGGGCGCGCGGGCAGATGCATGCGTGGGGGCGACGTTTGAGCACAGGATGATTTTGCTGGCGGTAATTCTGGGTGAGAGACGCTTCGGCTGGGGGCGTTTGCGTGGGCAACGTTTGCGTGGGCGACGTTTGCGTGGGCGACGTTTGCGTGGGCGACGTTTGCGTGGGCGACGTTTGCGTGGGCGACGTTTGCGTGGGCGACGTTTGCGTGGGCGACGTTGGCGTGGGCGACGTTGGCGTGGGCGACGTTGGCGTGGGCGACGTTGGCGTGGGCGACGTTGGCGTGGGCGACGTTGGCGTGGGCGACGTTGGCGTGGGCGACGTTGGCGTGGGCGACGTTGGCGTGGGCGACGTTGGCGTGGGCGACGTTTGCGTGGGCGACGTTGGCGCGTTTGCGTGGGCGACGTTTGCGTGGGCGACGTTTGCGTGGGCGACGTTTGCGTGGGCGACGTTTGCGTGGGCGACGTTTGCGTGGGCGACGTTTGCGTGGGCGACGTTTGCGTGGGCGACGTTTGCGTGGGCGACGTTTGCGTGGGCGACGTTTGCGTGGGCGACGTTGGCGTGGGCGACGTTGGCGTTGCGCGTGGATGGGATTGGGGGGCAGCGAGCGTTGCGCGTGGGTGTGCGCGGGGGGGGAGAGCGTGGGGTGGTCGCTGCGTGCCTCTCGCTCGTGCATTCTCCGCGCCGTAACTCGCGCGCGCCTAACAGGTGGCACGCCCGCACGCAGGCGGCGGCGCGGGGCAGAGGGCGTGCGAGGTATTGAGGAGAGTTTATAGCCTCCGTTTGTTGCCTCTCTCGACGTTTTTATCCGAAGTTTATAGGCTCCGTTGGCGGAGGTTTTAAAACGGGGATATTCGGTCGAGGTGTAAGCTGTTAATTTTAATTGAAATTTTGTGTTTACAGCGTTTCGTGTTCGGATAATACGTGCTCACTATATGGGAAGTGAATATAATGGCAACAGTCTTTTTTCTCGTAAAATACTAAGTAGGAGGCAAGATGTGTATTTTATTAAAGAAGTCTTACATATTATTATCTACTCTTACGTTATTTATCTTCTATATTAGAAGCTGAACACACTAGCAGGAGGCGTTAAGTTAATGTGGGATAAATTGAAAACAATGATCTTTCAGATAATACCTTTGGTCGTGGTTAGATACGAATTTGTATATTAAACATGGAATAGTGTATTCTGGATATCCATAAATTCCAAAGAATGTGAATTATATAATCGAAAATAAATGCGATTCTCACAGACGGCACAGACAGTAAATAACTATCCTGAGGCTAGATATCGGAATTCCATTAGCTTACGTAAAATTTTTAATGCCGGTAGTTCTGCAATTAAAATGAATGTGTTTAACTATGATTTACTCTCAATACGTGTCGATATCGCGTGTTCATAAAGGATTTATGCTTGGAATTACCCAAGTGGGTATAGGATGTTTTTACACGTGTTGTAGGAGCATTGTCATTCTGTAAATGAATGTATTACATAGCTGCCAAATCAATTGGTACACAACAGGGAGAGGGTGGAAGCGTTGTGTAACTAAACGTAATACAAAGTCTCAGGTTTTTATCCTGCACAAATCGAAGAAGTTTTTGGTATTGTAATTTGGGTGCGAAGAGCAGTATAAAATACTCATGGATCAAATTACATCGAACATTACTTTACGTAATTAGCTGTTATTAAAAAATGTGAGATTTTTCATATCGTTTTAATGCACTAAGAAAACACAAGGTAATACTGCGCTCTTTCAAGTCATCAAAATGAACCTCAAAGAAGAGTGACTAGAGTCAGTGAATAACGGTAATTTCAAATACTTGTTTGGCCCGGAGGTGTGAGCAAAGAATTATACAGGAACAAGGAAAATTCATATAGTAGAATACTTTTTTATCCATCGTGTAGCAAGAGCGACTAAAAAAATGCGATATCCAGGGCTAGAAATAAAGTATTCAAAATAGGGTAGGAATCACTTGTCTTCCATTTTCCTGGGCCCAGTGAATGAGTTGTGAAATAAGTATTCTTTTGGATAACTTGTCGACTTAAGACAGTATAATGTTTTTCTTGAAAGTACGAAAAAGTTGTGTAGCAGAAACCACAATAATAATAATAATAATAATAATAATAATAATAACAATAATAACAATAATAATAATAACAATAATAATGTAAAATAATCAATGATAATTGATCAATATAAAGAAGAATATCATTTATCTCCAAATGCAATAAAAATAACTCTTCCTAAGTTGGATCAGGAAGGTTTTGAAACCGCGGTACCTATATTAAATTTGTAGTGGATTATTTTATAGAGTATTCGTTAATTTTTTGAGTTTTTGTGTACCAGCACAGGATGAGTATCAAACCAGGGCGAGATAATAAAATTTTCATGAGACCAGAAAAATATGTAGTATGAAACGTCAAAACATGTACATAAATATATAATGAAAACAATAAGAATATGTAAAATGGGATATAATATGTATTATTAAAATTCACTAATTATAAATCACATTTATATAATACAAAATTACATTTATAAAAAAATTCCTAAACAAATTTTAAAAATAACCTAGTTGCCTTAAAAACCATTTGGAGAGCACAATTTGAGGCACACTTTGTACCATACAACATTTTCGTCAGTAGTAGAAGCTTCTTCATCTATTACCATCCAGGTTCGTAGTTTTGCAGCCTGACCAGACGCAATAAATACAATAACATCATTCATCGTACAAACTGGCGATATCTATGAGCACCAATCACTGCAGCGTGAAGAACTCTCATTGAATGTTAAACGTCGGCGATCGCCAATGTTTCTACGAAATTAAGGTTGAAGGACACGAACCGCGGCGTCAGTGATATTTTTCACACCAAAAGGTGAAAATGATCTCAGTCGCTGACGCGCATTTCCCGCCACTGACAAGATAACTGAGACGCGCCGGAGTGTGAGAACATCACACGTCTTCATATAGAGTACCTGCAGTAGACAAGTACGCAGTAATAATATAGGAAAAAATGCTGTTTTTTAAATACTTGATTTCATAAAATTATGTAATAAAATTGAAGAAAATTCATAGGACAAAAAAGATTTTGTGAAAATACGAAAATATGGAAAATATGTAATATAGTAGTGAATATGGAAAAATATTTAACGAACAAATTGGATATTGTGTTAGGACGGTGGCCATTCGCCGACAAAAATATGTAATTACATAAAAATCCGGTCTCTAGTAATGAGATTTACCAAGACATTCATTGACAAAAAATACATTTTGTTACATTTATTCTGAGATTCTGATACACTTGTATTTAATAATAATGCAAATAAATATTGTCATTGTTACTCGTGTTCTCATTGCTTTTTTATCTCTACTGGTGAACCCGGCTGTGCTTCGCTATTGCAGTGAATTAAATAAATAGCATTAAAGTTCAAAATAAATTTACTCAAAGAAGTTTAACTACGTATTAACTACACTTTAACTACTATTAAATGGTTGAGCTTCCAGCTTTTTAGATCGCATCTTCGGTGTAATTTGGTATTATGGGTCGCAGCGAAGCGTGTAGTTCAAAATGATATCCATAAATCACACTTCGATCAAGACCCTTTGGGAACGGAGTAGAGCACACCTCGTCGATTAAATTTGCAAAACCAACGCCCCTGCACGCCTTATATAATTGAAACCACTCTTTAATTAAGTACTCGCGATACCAATAAGAACAAAATGGGAAAATTTCCGCGAACTGGTAGAGAAGTTTTTGCGTCATATGCGACAGATATAGGCATATTACCTTTTATTTATACATGAGATTTTATATTTTATTTAAATATGACATATTTATATATTAGCGTACTCGTGCGAGAAATCTCGCATTTTGAACACAACCCGAATTTTTCCTAAGAGTATTGTGAAACTGAAACATACATGTGGTCCCTTTACATCGTAGTTCCCTCCACAATTAGAAACATAACACTTGGAGACCATGGCAAAACGTTAAATAAATTGTTGCAGTACACACATAAGAAACAACGTTCATCGGTATCAAGCAACTATTAATAGTACTTCTAGTTGTTGCTGCGCGAAGTTATCTTGAATTAATAATTATGCAAATAAACTTCGCCAATCTGCGCAAACCACGGTGTACACAGAAAGCGTAAATATGAAATGGAGGAATCTAAGCGTGACGTCGCAAAGATGGCCGCCAGTACCAAGGGCTTAAATATAAGTCATGGGGGAACATACTCTGTATTCCTTCATGTACGCGTGGTACTGGTAGTATCGATAAGCGACGAACCTGGAAAAAATAATAGAATGCCCAACTCATCGCGTAGATTACGATGTGAAAAGCGTTTATTTGAGGCTTTTGGCCTCAATATTGTAATTTTTAAGGCCCTAGAACGCTTTGTTTAGGAGTTATTTAACAGTATATCTGACAGTGTGGCGGGTTTCAATTAACTTGAATATTTAGATGCGTTTTTTAAACAAATCCTTCATATTTTTAAAATGAAAGTGTAACTCGTCACGTTTCCGTGAAATTGTCTTTTCTTTAGAGGCCTCACTCGTAAAAATATTGGTACGTGCGAGAGCGGCAAAAGTAGTATACTACTGAAATAATACAGGAGACGTTCTGTTGCTATATATTTGCCCCTGTCGAGGCGTGGCATTGGAGGCCGCTGGTGTTGCAGTGGCCGCGCGCATGTGGGTGGGGGGGGGCGGCCGTCGCGGCACGGGCGGGCGTACGAGCGGGCGGGCGAGCGGGCGGGCGGGCGAGCGGGCGGGCGAGCGGGGCGGGCGGGCGAGCGGGCGGGCGAGCGGGCGGGCGAGCGGGCGGGCGAGCGGGCCGGCGGGCGGGCGAGCGGGCGGGCGAGCGGCGGGCGAGCGGGCGGGCGAGCGGGCGGGCGAGCGGGCGGGCGAGCGGGCGGCGAGCGGGCGGGCGCGGGCGAGCGGGGCGGGCGGGCGAGCGGGGCGGGCGGGCCGAGCGGAGCGGGGGCGGGCTGAGCGGGCGGGCGGCGGGCGAGCGGAGCGGGGCGGGCGAGGCGGAGGGCGGGCGGGCGGCGGAGCGGGGCGGGCGAGCGAGCGAGCGGCGGGGCGGGCGGGCGAGCGAGCGGGCGGGGCAGGCGGCGAGCGAGCGCGGGCGGGCGGGCGGCGAGCGGGCGGGGCGGGCGGGCGAGCGAGCGGAGCGGGGCGGGCGGGCGAGGCCCGGGCGGGCGGGCGAGCGGAGCGGGGCGAGCGGGGCGGGCGGGCGAGCGGGGCGGAGGGCGAGCGGGGTGGGCGGGCGAGCGGGGCGGGCGAGCGGGGCGGGCGGGCGGGGGCCCCGAGGGAGTGGTGGCGCCGGGCAAATGGCTTCTGACGGCCGCGGGGGCGGAGCGCAGCTGGATTGCGTCGTCCGCAGCGGCGCCGCGTCCCATGGCTCGGTGCAATGCGGAGCATCGCCGGCGGAACCTGTAAAACGAGACTTTTTGTGAAAGCGAAACCGAACCTGAGCTCTCCGCGCCACATGCAGGTGATTTTCCGCATTTCACACATGTCCGTTTGAGAGTTGGTCACGACGCGTGTAGGAACGGCAAATAGTTTTGAAATTCGCTAGAGTTGTCCTGTACTCCCGGTGTTTCGTAATTTTAGTACAGGTTTTATTGACCTAGAGTTTTTGAATTTTAAATCTGATTTAAAACAATCTCTACGTTTACGGACATTCCAGAAATAAAACCTGACGTGTGGCTTGCATCAGCAAAAGTAATGCTGAAGAAAAAACCTGTTTCTAAAAAGAATGCATACCTTTACCCAAGAACAACAAACAAAATTCTCGCTTATAACACTGCAATAAATGAAATGTTTTTACAAAAAAATAGCTTTCACGGATTTTGAAATAACAGTATAATACACTCGGATACACAGTACAACAGTTCTTGATTGAGCTAGACTGAATCACATACTTTCCCCTCGTGCATATTATTAGTAAAAAAATACGAAATATTTTAGATAAAAATCAATGCATATTTTGGGCTTGGAAATGACTACAATCGCCACTCGGCTGTCAAATCATTAAAGGCATAAGCTTTATCGTTTCAATGTTACTAGCTGTAACCAAGCAGTGTAGGCGCACTGTGGTAGAATTTTAATATGCAATTACAGTACAGAACGTAACGTTACAAGAACCATGTGAATTCTTTCATTTTAATATTTAAAATAATCAATAATACTACAATAATTTGAGCAGAATCATTGTGGTCTTTAAATTATTAAGGAAGTATATTAAAGGAGTATTGGTGATATAAGAAGGCTGAATTTGACAACGTACAGTAATATGATGATCGTTAGGCACGAGCTCTGGCGGACTGGGCGAATATAAATACGACACGGGGAACACGAGCCCTGACCCCAGACTCTGTTCCCAGTTCCTAGGCCAACCCTATCAAATGCGTTAGCACTCAGAGCAACCTAGCCGTCCCTACTCATCTGGGTATGCTGAGCAACCTAGCCATCTTTCTTACCCATCCACGATCGAATGCCTGCCTGAAATTTAGCATACCTTAAGGCCCAGCATTTTGAGAAAATTATGTTAAGAGGTAACAGAAGTGCTGTAACTTTCTAAATCAGTGAGCTGAAGCAATATTCAGGAAATAGAATTAGAATTCAAACGGTAAACGCAGGATGAGGAGAAGCAGAGTATCAAATATTAGCATTTTTCAGTCCAAATCGATTCTGTTTCAGTAATGTTGCGAGTTTCTTGGTATCCAACGAAACCATAAATTCGTTTCAGTTGAAAGAAGGCTGCATAGTTTTCTTTAAATTTCTGCGCGCTTTGGAAATTAGGAATGTAGATTCCTCGCACGACCTTGCCTTGATGAGACTCCGTTTAATTTGTACATTATTTTGTTTAATAAAGAAAATACAAAAATATCTATATTCTAAAATGTACGCTGGTCATAGATAGTGAAATAATAACTTTTTGGCTTTGAGAAATCGAAGATTCAACTAGCAGGAGATCAAAGAACGCACACAAATTTCACCATTATTGATTACATCTACGAACTTTAAACATTTAGTTTTTTTGTGACATACTGTGAATGGAATCCAGGCAACCCACGGGAAAGTCTAGGATGGCGCATCACATTGTTCGAGGAGACGCTGCGGGAGCGGGGAGCTCGACGCCTCCGGTCCGCGTCCGTTCGCAGATGCCAACCGCGCGCCCTCGCGTTTGGGCGAGGCCGCCGCCCTCCGCTCGCGTCATGGCCTCTCGCAGGGATAAGCACGGCCGGGGGCCTCCTTTGCGGAGCCCCCATTCGCGAAACGTTGGCTCGCGAAATGGACTTATAGTTATAGATCAATCCAGATTCGAAACTCCCGAGCTATCTAAAAAGTGTTTAAAATTCTGCACTCACGTGTGATTATTGCATTCCTGCTTTTGAACGTTTCTGTACAGAAAAGGCGCTTTGTTCGGTTCTGTCTAACACTTCTTTCCTTACAAAAATAATGCTCTTTAAACAATTTCTCTTCTTTACTTGTTGTGGTGTGTTGATATCACAGAGGTTTCAGTATTTGACAGCTTTGTTCCATTGTGCAAATAATTGACACATAATTTAACTTTACTTAGCGTATAATATTTTTTTCGCTATGAAAATAATTCCTTAATTTTCACGCGATTTTTTATTGTGTAGTTTATTAGCTGTTTGAAATCTTCAATTCAAGATTTCAAAAAGCTAATAAATTCACTTACGTTTGATAAACCTGGTACAGACATATATGAACCCACTAGAAGTTGAGGGAACGTCGCATTTCATGAACTCACCGCTTGTCAATACCTTATTCTCATATATTTAATCAATAAAGTCATACTCTATAAATCTATATGGTTTGTCAGCTAGTAAATATATATGTTAAAAATATATAACGCGTCGATGCCGTGTTTTTATGTTAATCTCTGCTGACTGAGGCAGTGCTGTTGCTTCACCTGCGGACAGGAACACATGGTTCTGCTACAGCCCAACGAGAGCACTCTAATGTGCCTGCCTTGTGCTAGTGCAGGGGTCCCCAACGGGGTCAGTCGACTTCCAGGGGAATCGATATTATTATTATTATTATTATTATTAATAATAATAATAATAATAATAATAATAATAATAATAATAATAATAATAATAATAATAATAATAATAATAAAATTGTCTATATTAGTGGCGAGACTCAGGCCATTAGGCCTGCTCTTCCGCCTAACCACATGCAATATTTACATTTAATCGATGACATTTTAAAGAGGTCCATAGTGATCAAGGAGTTGATTGGAGACTTAAATATGCACCAACGACTGGTAGGTATAATAATAATAATAATAATAATAATAATAATAATAATAATAATAATAATAATAATAATTATTATTATTATTATTATTATTATTATTATTATTATTATTATTATCCCAATAATTGTTTCAAGCACCGGAGTCATCCCTAAGAGTCTAATTTGGAGCCTTAAGCAACTGGGTTTGAATGAAGACCTGTACAAACTCATGTAGAAGGCAGTTGTTATTTCAACAAGGATAGTGCGGAAATTCATGGGAAACAATGTATTATAAATTCTTTTAAAAAATAGATGTATTGTGCTTTGATTTGTATATCTGTGCAATTCATTCAAATGTGCCAATAAGGTGAGAAAATAATAATAATAATAATAATAATAATAATAATAATAATAATAATAATAATAATAATAATAATAATAATAATAATAATATTGATTACAAAAGTATTTATGCATTTTATTATTATTTCGATTTATATTTATCTACAAAGCAGCTAATAATAAATTAGTAATTCACTCAATTTTTTGAAATTTTATATTATTCACAAATTAGAAAATAAGGTATAATTACAATATATAAATCCGTACCTTCTTTTATTCAAGATATGAACCATATTTGCTTTAAATTTATTACATTACATTATTTTATTATATTAGTAATAATATTTGCTTCAAAACTGAAACGGCAGTAGAAATTTACATTGTCATGGGGGCATATGATGTTGCACGTCCATACGTAGTCTCGAGCTATTTAGCAAATTTTCTTCTTTTTCTTCTTCTTCTTCTTCTTCTTCTTAGCCGTTTGGTTGACCCTCAGGTGGCCTAGCTTCTTCTTCCACTATTCTCTGTTCTTCCAAGTCCCAGGAGGTACCTGCCATCCAGCCACTGTCTTCTCTCTGTTGTCTCTCCAACCAGGTTGCGGTCGGCCTCTTTTCCTTCTTTCTTGCGGTTGCCAATCCAAAAGCTTCTTTGGAAGTCTATTTCTTTGCATCCTCTGCACGTGTCCAAACCATAACAATTGTTTCTTTTCAATTTCGTGCAGTATATCGTGCTTCAGGCTCATCATTTCTTTTATTCTTTCATTTCGTATTTCTCTCTTCTTGAGCCTGAAGCTCTCTTCTTGAGCCTTTGTTATTGATGAAGTGAAGTCGGGACTTATAATTTTTACGCGATAGTAGTCAACGCTGATGATTGCGTGGTGAATTAGGATGAATATTTGGCTAAAATTATTAAAGAAGTTTCGGAAGTAAATTTTGAAATACGAGTGCGCGTATAAAACACGAACATTGTGGGTAGATTAAACAGCAAGATGGAGATGGAACGAACCTGGAGCGACGGTCAAGAGCGTCGATTTGCTGCAAAAAGAAAGTAAACAATGGGTAATCCTGTCCAAAAAATGAAATAATCTAGGAAGATCAAGTCCTGTTTAATTTTATGAAATAAGTTAATATTTTGAAAGAAGTCAACGACCATGTATTCAGGGAGGGATGTAGAAAAATACAAGACGCAAAACAACAATGAGGGAGTAATATTTTGTTAATGTTGTTCCGGGTTTGGAGTTTTGTGTAACAACTGCTATATGCTGTATCCGTGTAAATGTTTACAGAATATAATAGCATATGTTATTTACAAAGTAAGTATCGTTATTTCTGGGTATAGAGAGTAGTTTCTCAGATCCCACATCAGAAACTAAAAAAAATCACGTACGTAAAATTACACTGCCGAGATCCTGTATACGCGCCCTGTAGGGTATTTTAGCCTTTAGGGCATTTTAAAATGCTTTTTAAATACCCTAAAACTAAAGAAAAATGACGTAAAAAATCTTATCAAAACCAGTTCGGATGAACGACTCAAGCTGTTGGATACGTTACTGAAGTAATCGATGTTCCTTCCATTCATTCGAGTGAACTCAGCTTGCAAACTTTTGGTTTGGACTATTCTTTACCAGGAAATCTCTTTCTTTAGTTATCCCGAAATCGGCCGAACCGGCAATGGCGCTGATACAAGTCACAAGAATTGCACACTCATAACTGCTGTCAAAACAATTTCTGAGCGAACAAATCGAATTTTGTTGCATCTCATAAATATTATTTGAAGCAAGTACCATTAAAAATTACATTAAAATCGATCAAATCAGCAAATATGCATTGAAAATCATGGAAAAATTACTTATTAATCGAAATCAACGAAAATTCAAAATAATGATCTATAACATGGGTAATTTCCTTTTGTCATAACATAAAATTAATTTCTATACTAAACGGCATTGTTCTAAAGCGAAAAGAAAAAAGACATTTCATTAAAATCCGCACGCTACCAATGATAGTAAAGGGGTGAAAAGGAGAAAGATGATGTAAGATATTCAGTTTGAATATAAACAAGTGTAAGTAAGATAGGTTCAATATCATTAAACAAATTCCAGTTTTAACATTATTTTGTGAATGGTTTGACTCTCCCCATTTTAACTATTTTTTACTATTTAATCAAAATATTGAAAGAAATTCCTTGTCTCCCACCCGCAGTGGATGGTTCTAATAATTTTCTTACAAGTTTTTCAATTACCATTTTATTCCAAAATAAATATAATATAATATTGCCCGAAATATTATTTTCTTTCAAAAATAAAACAAATATTGGCCTTGAGTAATTAATTTGGTTGATCGGCTACTTCCCTTGTGGCGAACAGCATCCGAAATCTTGGCGGTGCCGCAACCAGATCAACCTCCAATCCCTCTCCAGCTTCCCTCCTAACCCACCATCTTGCACCTCTCTTGTCCCTGTCGCAGTTTCCAAATTCCGTACTAAGATTTCCACTAACAATAAAAATCTCTGTTTACTAATTCTACATGGATTTTCAAAATAGTTCGGCCTCTTTTCGTTCTCTTCTTCACTGCAAGCTACTTTTCATACTTTCAGCTAAGTTTCTCAACTCGCGCATACGCCCTGACATGGCCGTCGTTGATGAGCGTTCCTCACTTTCTGAGTTCCTCGGGATGCAACAAAGTGGCACTAAACAAATGACTCTTGAACAATTGAAAGCGGCGCTTCTGGTGACAATGTTGCTAGCTTAGGGAGAATGTTGGTTTTACGAAATTTAATTTATTGTATTTTTTTTGTATTCCAGCATTATAAACAACCATTTTCCATTAACAAAATCGTTCATAATATGGCATATTATGGCACGAATCATTACGTCATCGCTATTTCTGCACGAAATGTGGGTCATCACTGACATAATAGTCTCAGCCCCCATTTATCATCAGTTATGGGGTACAAAGAAGGTAGTGGTATCATGTAAATGGATTCAATGTTCACCGTAAAATCAAATATATTGTAAAAACTCTTTCACTTTTAAAATCTAATTTATTAAATTATTACCCATTTAAAATTATATGTTGCTTCTATTTGGTAATATTTAACAATAATAACAAAGAACATCTAAGTAGAGCTTATGAATATGAATATTAATTGTGCAGTTGGATAAATTTGTCAAAGACACTCCAGAAGATTATTTAATTCCAAAGTGCTTGTTTTTTCGTTAGTTTATACACTAACCAATATCTCATTGTAGAGTAAATCTTATTATTCACTGATTCTTCAATGTAAGATTCAGCTTCATTTGAAGATCACCACCCTCCATGACATGTCAGTGCCGTAATATCACCATCATTATCGGCGAGAAACGTCGCGGATGTCCTTTTAAACGAACACGCACATTTACACATTGCCTTTAATTTTGAATATGCGCACCATAATGTAGACGTTTTGCACACTGTGGAATTGATGTTTAAAGAAGCATGCATCATAACTACCGTCCTTATTCTAGCATGTGCATTGTAGTAACTTAACCAACCTACTCCGACAGACAGGAAAGAACAACAGCTTCGCATGCAAAATTTGCATCTTATTCATCCATCCATCATTCATTTTCTGCTTTTGCAGCTACTTCCAAAATTTCTTTTGAAAAGAATCCTTCATGTTTGAAACGTAACATTCAACCTAACTGCCATTTGTATAATATAACTAATAAATCACATTACGAAATCTTAAAATAAAATATGTGAATCAAAAGGTATTATTTTTTTGCAGGTGAATTTAAATTATTTCAATTACGTTCTAATTGTTAACCTAATAGTTAACTTTAAGTGCATTTATATGTGTTATCAACATTTTGTGTGTAATACAAAATAAATAAACTGTTCTTTCAAAAGGGTTCGATACAAGGAAATGGTTGGAATTTCTGTTCTGGCGGATTGTTGCCAAGTGTTGTGAACTGCGTTTAAAATGAGAAAAACGGAGTCGATATTCTTGTTTTTTTTTTCTCTTTACCAACTCACTTTCGGTTGCTTACCCTTTTATCTTGCTTCCATGTCACGCATATTTTTCTCTTACCTCTCCAGCCTATTCTTGCCTTTTCTTTCCCTCTTCATTTTGATATTTTTTTCTGTTTTTGTTCGAAAATATTTAGAATATTTCAGAGGTTCATAACAGGTTTTTATAAGTGAGTTACAATGTTGCTTTAGAAAGTGCGTATGCTGACAATGTTTGTCTCCATTGTGTAAAAACCCCCTCTGCTTACGCCACCTTTGTTTACAATAAAAGCTTCCGTGGCTGGAATCTCTGAAGCACACCGACCTGAGTTTACTTGTTTCAACTAGAACTTCAAACAGAATAAACTATTATAGGAACAACTGACGAGTGTAAACACTATATATATATATATATATATATATATATATATATATATATATATATATATATATATATATATATAATGGACCAGGAACCAAATCTCCCGAGTTCCAAGCTAATTACTCCCTCCCGTGTATTCTAAATAAGGTCACTGGCGCATTCGAACACACCGCTATGCTGGAGGGAATACCTTTCGAGTTTTAATCAAGTGCGTGTTACGTGCGTGGCTGGCGGGCACGGCACGCACGCGGCGCTGGGTGATGTGTGCGGTGGGTCGTGAGATCTCCCAACGCCTGGCGACCGCAGCGCGGCCAGCCGCCCGGTAGCTGAAATGCAGTGCGCTTGGGATGGCAAAATATGACTGTGTGTAACTAAATAACGAATATATATCAGGGACAAGGGCGTCAAAAAATTTATTATTAAAAAAAATTAGGAGGGGTCATTTTATTACTAAATGAAAGAAAATCTATTTTTTATCTTAAAAATAGTATTGATAACGTCAGTTTTATCCTCTCCGAATACGTAATACGCTAAGGAAAGATGACGGATTTCCTTGTTTATTAGAAATCGTGGACCCAAAACCTCATAAGTCTTTTACTGCTGGATAGAGAATTACTCCCAGAAGGTGTATCAAAGAGATAAAAGGCAAAAAACAGAAGTTTGCAGAGTACGGAACATTTGGATTATCAGGTGCGCATGCAACTCCCAAAACATTAACATCTTGAATAACCCTTGGGGGTAAACCTTCGGGGGAACCCGTGGAAGAAACACGTATTCATTGGTCTGAAATGTTAATTCTATTGTCGCCATGATTATTGAATTGCAGTTCTTGCTTAATTACTAGATGAGTTAGTTCACTGCTAGTAGTATGTTTTTGTATAAAATAATAGTTCTTAGAAAATTTCAAATCTTTCTACATCTGGAATGCAGGATTCCAGTCTTTGGACCAGGTAAAGTGTGCCATAAATCACTTTCAATATGATATTGTAGATTTAAAACATTGAGTATTTTTTTTTGAGCAAACGGTGGAAACTCTATAATAAAGCAAACACCTATGTATGTGAATTTGTGGTTGGAAACGTTCGGTGCGAAAAGGTGCCATGTACATTTCGAATTTCCATGATAGAACGCGTCTGCGACCTACCAAGAAAAATCATTAAATTCGAAAAGTGACTCATTAGCTTCCCACGCTTAAAGCAGATTTGAAGGTAGGTAAGTAATGCCGAAGCGATTAGCGTTAGCAAACGATTGGAAATTTAAAGAGTAGGTTAAACTCCATTTGATTTGTTCAAAATGTCCTTCATGTTAAATGTATTTTTCGTTTCATAATTCATGTATTACTAAAATGGAAAATAATATCACTTTCTTGTAATGACACTTATTTCAAACATGAGAGTGTTTTCGCTCGGATTATACAGAGTTCTTCTGCAGCCCACTACCAATCACTTCAAAATTGGAAAGGTTTAAATTTAGATGATTTTCAAATTTTCCACTATTTAAACGCATTTTGACCTATCAACGCTAGACACTGGTAAATGTTTATTTTTTGCTGCTGCAAATAAAATACATTATAAATAATATTAACAAGATTAGTGTAAATAACCTCTTAAGTAAGGCGAGTTGGTGTGCACGTGGTGGGCGTGTTTTGGCCCTTGAGTTGCGCGATGTGACCCGCAGGGGGGAGGGAGGGGCTGGGCGCGAGGGTCTCGCTCGATGCCCGCCTGCGCCGCCTGCATCACAGCGCAGCGCATCGCGTCGTTTATCTCTGTCGGCGTGGCAGGCGGGCGCGCGGGCGGGCGGACGCGTGCGGGACGGGCGGGGGCAGGAGGGCGCGGGCGGCCGGGTTCGGAGTCGGGCGCGGTCGGGCGGGGGCGGCGCGGATGGTGGGGGCGGGCGAGGGCGGCGGGGGCGGCG